>JAQQAC010012408.1:6057627-6102273 GCA_029783875.1 Phataginus tricuspis | reverse complement strand
GAAGACACAAAATGGGGAATCCCTGGGGGGATTCGGGAATTAGTGAGCAGGTGGACTGAAGGTGGCCGATGTGGGGTAGAGACTGAAAAGAGTTGAATGACTTTTTTAAGGTCTGGGGTAATGAGATACCAGTGAAAGATGAATGATGGTGGGATAGTGATACAAAGTTGTTTCCTAGGATGGGACTCCACAAACTCCAGAATCTCTCCTTCACCCCCTCGCCATTCATTCGGAGTAGTCATCCCCCATTCTTCTCACCGCCCCTATGCAGGTGTCCAGATAGATGAGGATCCCCGTTAGCATCTTGGCATGGGTGGGAGGAGACTGAGGCTAAGGAAGTGTGTGCATTTCAACCTTGAATTTCTTCTTTCAGGGAGTAAGAACATCCCTGGTTGAGAGAGGCTCCATCAGGCTGTGGTGGGTGGCAGGTTGGCCACTAGGGATGGTGTAGGTGGGGTTGCACCTGCCACTGTGGACCCAGACCTGAGAACCTGGACCCTGGAATCAACATGAATAAGACTAGAGGAGGTGTGAATGGAAGCAGCTCTATGGAAAATAAAGCAGGAGGCAGTGTGGTGCTGGGTGTCATTGCTTTTTCTCTCTGAAGGGGAGTGGGGGAAGGAATCTTTTTCCTTCCTTTTTGATCAGAAATGGCCCCAGAAGTCAGCAGCTTTCAAAGTACTGAAATAGTACTTACCCTTACTGTTTCTGTTATTCCAATCTCTACTGTTATATTCCAGGAAAAAATATTGGTCAAAATACATCCACTAATGGGTTAAGACCCATGGTTTGAAAAACAGCCCCCCCCCCACAAAAATGGGCATTGACATTTTTCCTTTCTCTTTCTCAAATCTATCTCTTACTGGCACATCTCTAACCTTTTTTTCTGTGCCTTGGGATTCCTGAGTCCATGACCTTTTTAAAGGAGGAGAGATTGATAGGCCTAGCTTTACTTCAAGATGTGCAATCTAAAATATTGTATCAAGAAGACACAAATAAATGGAAATCCCATACTTGTGGATAGGAAGAATTAATATTGTCAAAATGGCCATCCTGCCTAAAGAAATGTACAGATTTATGTAATCCCTATCAAAATGCCAATGGCATTTTCCAATGAACTAGAGAAAATAATCTTAAAATTTATATGGAACCACAACAAATCCTGAATAGCCAAAGCAATCTTGAGAAAGAACAAAGCTGGGGTATCATGTTCCCTGATTTCAAGCTATACTACAAAATTACAGTGATAAAACAGTATGGTACTGGCACAGGAACAGACCCATAGATCAATGGAACAGAATAACGAGCCCAGAAACAAACCCATGCATATATGGCCAATTAATATATGTCAAAGGAGCCATGAATATATAGTGGTGGAAAAGACATGTCTTCAATAATTGGTGTTGGGAAAGCTGGTTGGCTACAGGTATAAGAGAATGAAACTAGATCACTATCTTACACCATACACAAAAGTAAATTCAAAATGGATTAAAGACCTAAATTTGAGACATGAAACCATAAAAATCTTAGAAGAAAATATAGACAAGAATCTCATGTACATCAATATAAGGAATTTTTTTGTGGATATGCCTCCATGGGCAAAGGAAACAACAGCAAAAATAAAAAAAGTGGGACTACATCAAACTAAAGTTTCTGCAAAGCAAAGGAAATCTCAACAAACTAAAAAGGCAACCTACAGTATGAGAGACTATATTTGCAAATGCTGTATCTGATAAGGGGCTAACATCCAAAATACGTAAAAAACTCATACAACCCCACACCAAAAAAATAACCCAATTTTTAAAAATGGGCAAAAGACCTGAATAGACATTTTCCTGAAGACATAGAGATGGCCAATAGACAATGACATGATGCCCAACATCATTAATCATCAGAAAAATGCAAGTCAAAACTACAATGAGGTATCACCTCACACCAGTCAGAATGGTTATTATCCAAAAGATAAGAAATAACAAGTATTGGTGAGGATGTAGAAAAAAGGGAGCCCTCCTACACTGTTTGTGGGAATGTGAATTGGACCGTACACTGTGGAAAGCAATATGGAGGTTGCTCAAAAAACTTAAATTAGAAATACATATGACCCAGCAATTCCACTTCTGCGAATTTACACAAAGAAAACAAAATCAAATTTGACAAGATATATGCACATATATGTTCATGGCAGGATTATTTACAATAGCCAAGAAAAGGAAGCAACTCAAATACCTATTGATAGATAAAAGGTAAAGAAGATGAGGTACATATACACAATGGAATATTAGCCATAAAAATGGAAATCTTGCCATTTGGGACAACATGAATGGACCTAGGGGTATTATGCTAAATGAATAAGCCAGGCAAAAAAAGACAAATACCATATGATTTCTCTTTTATGTTGAAATCTTAAAAGCAGAACAAACAAAAAAAGAGATTCACAAATACGGACAGCAGACTGTTGGTCACCATAGGGAGAGGGATGGAGAGATGGGTGAAGTAGGTGAAGGGAATAAAGAGGTACAGACTGCAAACTGTCAAATAAATTAGTCATAGGAATGGAAGTGCAACATGTAGAATATAACCAATAATGTAATATCTTGGTATGGTAACGAGGGAACTGCACTTACTGTGGGAAGCACCTAATAATGTATATAATTATTGAGTCACTATGTTGTACATCTGAAACCAATGTAATACTGTATGTCAACATCATTCCAATAAAAAAACATATATATAAAAGATAAAGAGTTACTTTCCTCAGTAGTTTACCATCCAGGAGAGAGATATAAGTAAGCATTCTCTGAAAATACAAGACAGTAAATCCAACAGAGAAAGGGGCCATATACTGTGGGAAAGTAGAGGGGAAACAAATGCACGTTGGGATGTGAATGACAAAAAGATGGCTTCCCAGAGGAAATAATTGACTCCAAGCCTTTAAGGAAGTAACTAACCAGATAAAGAAAGATATTCCACATAGAGGGAACACTGGAAGGCATGAAACATGACACATGACAGGACATGAATGTTGGGGAATAATAAATCCCTTAGTATGACTGGATTATAGTTTTGGATGGCAGGAGCTTAGAGGAAGACAAAGCCAGACAAGTGAGCAGACATCGGATCATAAGGGCAATGTATGTCAGGTAAAGAAATGTATTTGGAAGAAAAATCAGGCACAAATCTTTAGGAAAAGAGGTCTGTAATGGATCCAGATGAGTGTAACACCTGAGTGTCAGTGAGGAAACCCCAGTAATCATATCTAAAAAGAAATCCTATTTTCTCACTCCATGAGGGAAATGAAGTCACTCAATTAGGAATAAAAAACTGAGAAAATGGATTCCAAGACATTCTCTACAACTCCAAACAGCAACCTTTCTTCCAAAGCTCTTTGTTTCTCAGAAGTTGTCCTGTTTGTGAGTCATGTCAGAGAAAGCACATAAAAGAAAACAACTTAAGAATTCCTAGGCTGGAAAAAACTAGACTATTCTATTATTGAATCTAAGAAGACAGAGAGAGATATTAGTGTGGCGGATGCTGTGAAGCACTTGTTATCACATCCTACTGGCTTCCTTTCTCCATGTGTGTTGATCTTAAAAGTGCTCCCTTAATAAAATTTCTGCTTTATGAAAAAAAAAATTTCTATCTTGTGTTAAACTATGAATCTAGATTTGAGGCACATGACGTGTTCTCTGTTCCAGGTGCAAAGAGGGATGAAAAGTCTGATTCCTGGGAAAGGGATGAAGGAATACTCAGAGTTGGTTTCTTCCCTCCAGTTCTGTTCTCAGACTGAAAAAAGGTATCTCCCTTTGCTACTTCCCATGGGTCTCTTCCACTTCCTGTCCCTCCACCAGCTAGACTGCTAGGTGAGAGGAAGACAGTGAATTCCTCCAAAATGCGGAATTGTGGTTGGCGGCCAACACATGGATCCCTCCCCATTCCTTCTTTCAGCCCGCCCCCTGCTGGGTTAAGCTGGGTCAAGGCAGTATTTGGCAGCGAACGGACTCACTGGGTTGAGAGAAGACAGGGGGGCCACACAAGGGCTGCAGAGCCTGGTTCCAGGGTTGGCCAGGAACAGAGCAGCTTTCTAGATTAGGTCTTAGAGAAGATGAGGGTCAGTTTTGGGGTTTGTGTGCCTAGGCACAGGATTGCTTGAAGGCTGGGAGAATGGAGCTAGGAGCAATTGATGGAGAGAGAGAGGAGAGGTGCAGATGGGAGAGGAAGAGCATCGAAAAGGTTGGAGTCGTTTCTGTTAAGGGAATGGAAACTTTCTTTTCCTTCCTGCTCTTAAGAGTTACCAAAGAATACAAGAGGACTGTTACAGATCTTATCATATATGGGTGTGGGCTGGAAAGAATGAAAAAACTGCTGAGAGAAGGGTTCAGAAAGGGGGAGATCCTTTGGCTAAGCTCAAGTATGAGTCAGAAACAGCTTGGTAATGGAAGCCAGGACTTTGACTTCCTGGAAGATGATCTCAGGATGGCTGAGTGAGGGAATGAATGGTCAGTGAGGTTACCGTTAACACAGGAGTGGAACCTTCCCCAGCCCCTGGTCTTCCCAAACAAGCTCCATTTTTTCAACCCCAGAAACTGTTTCCCCAAACACGCCAAGGCCTGAAAACTCTTTTGATTTAATAAATAAATCTTTCTTTCCCAAAGTAACTCTAGTCCTAATGTTCCCCCCATTCCTCTTGGGCTGCCCATTTAATGGGACTTCAGTAGGGACTTGTTACTCCTGTTTCACTTGCCCCTTGCTCCCCAGGTTTCAGCTGTAGGAGGAATGGGTGAGAGTAGGTGCAGCTTGGTGGGCCACGATGGGGTTCCAAATGTCTTTAAATGCCCTCAGTCCAGAACTTGGTCCTGATTTGCAGTTTCACTCCTTTGCCTGGTAACATTCATTTGTTAAACTGGTACTTAAAGAGTCTACTATGTGCCAAGCACTGGGGATAGAGTGAACAGCACAAAGTTATTCTTGTCTTCATGGAGCTTGCATGCAGGATCAGATTCAGATGTCTTGGTTCCTAGTTTTCTGTTATCCTCTAGGGATGCTAGAATTTACAACCTCACATTCATTATTAATCCCAATGACTTTCTCTATGAAGCCATTGGGATTCAAGAGGAGGCTTGGCTTTCTTTTACACTGTTACAGCTTTAATGAGGTATACCTGACATGCAATAAACTGCATGTCAGAACTTTGATCAAAGTGTTCAGCTTGTTAAGTTTTGACATATGTATAGTCATAAATCAACATAAAGTCAAGATAATGAACATATCCTTTCCCAACATATCCAACCCCACCATCTCTGTTAATCCTCTCCATTCTCCTTCCCTTGAAGTCTATGAAAATTCTAGAAGACTTTCTAGTCCTTAGTAACTTTTGATGTATAGAGGACTGAACTGAACAAAAAAAGGAGCTTAGGGCCTGATGAAGACTCAGCTGTTGGAGGGAGAAAGTTGGGATTTAGAACCAAAGACTTGATTTTGAGTTTAGCTTGAGTTCCCATCATTGCTGGCAGCAAAGTGGCAAGGAAAGAACCTGATCGCCAGGAGAGGGTGGACATCTTCTCTAGGGACAAAATCCACAAAGTAGTTGGGCATGGTCCAGTTCAGCAGGTACCTGGGGATATCAGCAGGCTGCTACCTTCGGTCTTACAGCTTGCGTGGAGTCTCATGGAAAGGATTATACTGATGGTTTAAGCTAAATGAGAGGATTATCCATATTATTTATTAAAACTTTTTTGGTATGCTGATTATAGGTTTAACTGTCTTGACACTACTGCCAGACTGAGAGCTCCGGCAAGGCTTATCTGTCCTCAGCACCTAACAATCTCTGCATTCAATTATGTATTGAATAAATGACATCATCACTTAGGTCCCATCCAACTACCTATAATAAAATAGTACCTAGTGTGAGTAAACTGCCCTGAAGTTGGTGCTTTCACGGAAACTGCAATTAGCTTGCAATTAGTGATTATTAGCTTGGTTGAGAATGGGCCTCTGGAAGGGCCCACCAAGGTTTTGGAAGAAGGAGAGTTAAGTAGTTCGGAGAGGGGTTAGAAATATGACTCTTTTGGGTAGGAAAACCTCCCCGCTGTTCACCGTCACCAACACCAAAGGTGTGAAGTGTCCGGTAATGATCTGAGTATTTGGGTAGGGGTGGGGGACCACAGGTAGAGTTAGGGTTTAGGTACACTTTGGATTCTAGCAGTCCAGGCTTTCCTCCGGGTAGGAGTCCCGTTCCAAGTAGGAACCTCTTTATGCGGTTCGATCCCTGGTCCACATGCAGCATGCCTTCACCTCAAGACCGTACACCGACGCCGAGGACTCAGCGGTAGGGAGAATGATAGGATCCAACAACGTTCTTCCAGTCCTCTCCCTCAGAGGAGTTAATTTCTCCAGCGTCCGGCTGGAGTCCCTCCCTCTCCCGCCTCAGACTCCGCCCCCTCCCCCCCAACTCCGCGGTCCTGGCGGGCTGACCCAGGAGGGGACGGCCCCAGCCGGAGCGCTGGGTGGGGCGGAGCTCCTGCCCGGGAGGAGCGGTGGCTGCCCGACCGACCTCCAGCTTAGCCGACTGTGCTGGCGACGCCGGGCCCCTCTTCCTCCACCCCCCCAGCCCACTCTCTGAGCCTCCGGAGGCCCCTCGCCGCTCCGTGCAACTGTGCTGGTAAGTCCCAGACCAAACTTTCCTGCTGCGGAGTTTCAGGCCGATCCTCGAGCTACATTGTAGTTGATAGTGCTTGGAGGTGGGTTGTGGTGGAAGATTTGAGACTAGCCGTCTTGAAATGAACTATTCACTATTCCACAGCTTCCCTAAAGTGGGTCACATCTCACCCATTTCCCGAGTTGGTAGGACTCTGGACTTTCACCGGTTAAACTTGTAGAGAGGGAGATGAGGGTATTCCCTCTAACTTCGCTTCCCCCCGCCACCATTTCTGAGATTTAGCAGTTCTCGATACTTTCCCTCCATATTTCAATTATCTTTGGCCCCCTAAAAGCGCATCCCCTCCCAAGTCTGGCGTGGCAAAGCCCCCTCCCCCAGGCATTCGGGTCCGCCTCCTCTCCATTACCCTCGGGGACCCCAGATGTTTCGGGCCGCAAGTTCCCTCCGGGTCTCCGGGTCCTGCGTGCTAGCCACAGACGTGCGAGGGCTGGGTCCGGCTGTGCAGGGAGGGGCTGAGGCGGGGGCTTGTCCGAAGCAGGCGGGCGGGGCCGGGAAGGGGAGGTGTAAGGGGGCCGGACGGGGCGGAGCGGGCGGCATTTGCGGCCGGCGCCGGGGTGGAGAGTTGTGCGCCGGTCCCTGGGCCTGGGCTCGGGCTCGGGCGCCTGCGATGTCTCAAGATGGCGGAGCTGGGCGAATTAAAGGTACCGGCCCCCTCCCCCATCCCCATCTGGACTGAGCTCGGCGGTGCGCCGAGTCAGGGAAGCGACCGAGACTCGGTGCCGAGGGCATGGGTGGGGGCTGGAGACGTGGCGGGGACTGGCTGCTGGCCATGGGGGAGTAGCGGCTGTGGGCAAGGAAGGGGCTGCGGCGGGGCTCCGGGGGCGGGGCCGAGGGGAATTGCAGCTGTTGGGGGCCGAGGCGCCGGGGGCGGAGACGCGGGGTAGAAGTCGGATTTGGTAGTAGAGGCAGATGTTGGGGTAGGGCCGGCGGAAAAGCTGCTCTAGAAGCATAGGGAGCGAGTTGATCACGGCCAAGAGATGCGACAGTTGGGGGCAGATGTAGGGATGGGACCGGGGGCAGATGTACCGGAGGCGCCTCAGAGAGGGTAGAGGCTCTGGGCTGCGGCTGAGTCCGAGCCTCGGGGAGCATCAGTAGGCGGCTGAGATCCAGGGGGCGGGGCTGTGCGGGCGTTAGATGGAGGGGTGGGGCAGAAGCATCCTGGAGGCTGCGAGGAAGGTCCTGCCTTAGTGAGTCGGAGTCTTTGGGCGGGGACAGCGGAGTGTGAAAGTAGGGATAGAAAGGGGGAAGTTTTTGACAAAGCTAATGGAGGAATAAAGACAGGACGGAGGAAATAAGGACGGGTAGAAAGGTAGAGGGGCAAAGTTTTAATCACATTCCTCAAAAGGGGCCCAAAGCTATAAGCCTCCTTTGAGGGGAAGAATTGCGGAGGGCTAGCAAGGCCTGCCGCGGGCAGGGTCTTCTAGGCATTCCCAGAGGGGTGTCCTTTATGGGGAGAGCTTTTTGTGCCCTCCTGCTACCGCACAGCCTTGAGGATGACCATATCCGAGGATATCTCACAGAACCTTAAGAAACCATTGGGTTCATCCTCCTGTTTCCTGGCTTTGTTCTGGCCCTTGAAATGGTGGCATAGTCCTGAGCACAGGAGAGCTTGCAGCTCTGCACCCTGGCTCAGGAGCTGCGTGCCTTTTCATTCTCCCTCTGTTTAGAGCTTTGTCCGCTCCTCTTCTACCCCTGTGGAGGGGGAGGATCACTCTTTTTTTGTATGGAGGAGAGAAGCAGGTTATTAGTTTCGGGGAGATGGAGTAAACAGGTAAACAAGAATACCTGGACTCGTGATAGTAACCCTGCCACACCCCAAGTTTTGGTCTTGTTTCTTTCCCAGAAAAATAGGACTGAGGGAGGGGTGGTTATGTAAATGACATCAAGAAAGGATTTTGGGGAGTTATGAGTGTTGAACCCTGACCTAAAAACCTGGCTGCAAAAGCTTCAGAGGCTTGGGCAAAATAGCAGAGGTGGATTGAGGTGTTGGGAGCGGTGGGCCATGGGGTACAATCCTCCAGCCACCTGGCCCCATTCTTCCCTGTGGGGCTGTCTGGCCTGAATCCTCTTATCCCACTCTTTCTTCCTTTCTCCTGTCTTCTTTCTAGGAGGCTGTGCATGGGTCTGAGAGTCAGAAAGAGCAGGAGAGGAGATAAGCCACTTAAAGGGAAATCAGGCTTGAGGCAGGGGTGGAGGTAGGAGTCTGTGGTGGATTCAGAGGTGTGCATAAGGATGGTTTGCTGTCTGCACTCTGCACCCTGCCACCACCTGGTCAGTCTCCAGGCATGCGAGATAGGGTTGCTCAAGCTCTGGGTGGGTTGACCTGAGGGCTGCTGAAATGGGACTGAGATGTCCCTTTGGCCACATTGGCTAACTGGCAGTAATCCGCTAGCTGCACAGTGACTTTTTGATCAGTGCTGGAGGGAAAGAGGCATTACCCCCTTGGTAGCTCAGCCCCACGTCCTTGGTAGAACAGGCCTGTGTAAGGTAGGATTCTTAAGTTTCACTGTTTTCCACAGCACATGGTGATGAGTTTCCGAGTCTCTGAGCTCCAGGTGCTTCTCGGCTTTGCTGGCCGGAACAAGAGTGGACGGAAGCACGAGCTCCTGGCCAAGGCCCTGCACCTCCTCAAGTCTAGCTGTGCCCCTAGTGTCCAGATGAAGATCAAGGAGCTTTACCGCCGCCGCTTTCCCCGGAAGAACCTAGGGCCCTCTGATCTCTCTTTGCTCTCTCTGCCCCCTGGCACCCCTCCTGTAGGCGCCCCTGGTCCTCTAGCTCCTATCCCCCCAGCCCTCTTGGCCCCTGGTACCGTGCTGGGCCCCAAGCGTGAAGTAGACATTCACCCACCTCTGCCCCAGCCTGTGCACCCTGATGTCACCATGAAACCGCTGCCCTTCTATGAAGTCTACGGGGAGCTCATCCGGCCCACGACCCTTGGTAAGGCTTTTTGTGGTCCCTCAGTCTTCCTGAGCCCCATGCTTCTACCCCAAGCCTTTCTTAGGCTTTAGTCCTATGGGATCGGCAACCTGGGGTGGGGGCAACTTCTGTGCCTCCCTGTGGATAGGCTTGGGAATAATGGCCCCTCTGTGTCTTCAGCATCCACTTCAAGCCAGCGGTTTGAGGAAGCCCACTTTACGTTTGCCCTCACGCCACAGCAGGTGCAGCAGATTCTCACATCCAGGTACATCACTTTCAGTCCTCTTGCCACATCTGAGGGTGGCTACCCCTGACTCTGCTCTCTGACTCTCTTCTACCCTGTTCGCCTCCCTGTTTACCCTCCTGTACCTGCTTTGTCTCTTATTCTCTTGTGTGTCTTTTTTCTGTCCCCTGGACATCTAACCTTTTCTGTCACTATCTATTCACCCTGCCCTCTGGGGGGTCACACACTCACATCTCTTCCTCTCCTTCCGTGTTACAGAGAGGTTCTGCCAGGAGCCAAATGCGATTATACCATACAGGTGCAGCTAAGGTGAGCTGGTCTTCCCTCCCTGCCCTGCTGGGCTCCCATGGGGGTTGGATCGAAATAAGGGTATGACAGATACTCCTAGGATATCCCCGCTCTGCCACATCCACTCCATTCCCGGGACTCGTGTTTGATGCTGAGGGCTACAGACACCAATGACTGTTTCCTGAGGTTCCCTGCCTCATTGCCAGATTCCCCTCAGGAAACTGCCTCCTACCCTTTCTTCTCTCATCTCTTACCAGGTTCTGTCTCTGTGAGACCAGTTGCCCACAGGAGGATTATTTCCCCCCCCAACCTCTTTGTCAAGGTCAATGGGAAACTGTGCCCCCTGCCGGTAAATGCTCTAACCTTCTTCTGGCAGTAACCCCTTCTCTCTATCAGTTCATACTTGTTAACTACAAACCTATTATGAAAGAGACAGGCCTGGCATATAGTGTTTACTGATTGAATCAGTATAATCTAGAGAGTACTAAGATAGGGCTGAGCAAGTGTTCCGTCAGAACCTAGAGGAGGGACATTAGTTCAACTCACAAGGGCAGGGAGGACTTCTCAGAAGGGATGACCTCAGAGCCGAGATTTGGAGGGAGTGGGGTGTTCTCATTCTGCCCCCTCAGGAACTCAGCGAATGAGTTCCTGTGTCCTTAGTCAATGAATAAGCTCTCCTTCCCCGCCCCACCAGAGTGAACCCCACAAGCAACCCTAGATGGTGCCCTGCTGTTTTGAGTCATTGAATACACTCCCATCTCCTTGGTCAGTGAGTGAGCTGGCCTTCCCTCCAGAGAGTGGTAACCTGAGACAAGACGTGTTGACCAGTCCCTCCCTTCCCCAGGGTTACCTTCCCCCAACCAAGAATGGGGCTGAGCCCAAGAGGCCCAGCCGCCCCATCAACATCACACCCCTGGCCCGACTCTCAGCCACTGTTCCCAACACCATCGTGGTCAACTGGTCATCTGAGTTTGGACGGGTGAGCATGGCTGAGGCAGGGAGCCTGGAGAAGCCTGTAGGGAGTGAGGAGGGTTTATCTATTGTCCCGGGTTGGGGAAACATCTTCCTCTTTATGCATCTCTCCGCCTTAACCTGCTGTTTCTGGTTCTCATAGAACAAAGGAGGTGGGGGTGGGGGTGGTGTGCAAAGCAGAGGCTAATTGTCTCCCCCCACCTCCAAGTAGAATTACTCCTTGTCTGTGTACCTGGTGAGGCAGTTGACTGCAGGGACCCTTCTACAAAAACTCAGAGCAAAGGGCATCCGGAACCCAGATCACTCGCGGGCACTGAGTGAGTAGTACATGCTGCCTCTCTTCCCACTCTGATCTGGAGCCAAGTCTTCTGGCCCTCCAGGCTTTACAGCCAAACCCACACCCCTCTGACGACAGTTCACCTCACCTCTCACAGGAAGCCCAGCCCTTCCTCATCCCCCTCAGGAATCTTCCTGGTTGAGAAGTCAGATCCCTCCTAGACACTGAGTGATACCCTTGCATTCCCTATTATCCATCTGCGTTGCACACTTCACAGACCCTAACTCCAGGCCTGCTGGAATACGGGTTCTCTATGGACTGAGAAGAGTCTTAGGAATCATCTAATATAACTCTTGTGATGCTTCAGTTTCCTCTAGGTCATCTCTGCCGAAGTGTCACCCAGCCGTATTTAAGCATCTTCAGGGATGGGGAAATCTCTCCCCGCAACCCGTCCTTTATAGTCCAGTTTCAGACCACCCCCTGTGACATCCCTCTGGCCCCCAAAGGCTCTCTCCCAGCTGCCTCTCAGCCAGAGCCATCTGCTTCTGGCCTCACCACCTCCCAGGCTTCCTTACAGCTTTGCTGACCCCATGGCTGTGGCCTAACTCTTGTTTCAGTAAAGGAGAAACTGACCGCTGACCCGGACAGTGAGGTGGCCACTACAAGTCTCCGGGTGTCACTCATGTGCCCGGTGGGTACAAGGGAGAAGTGGGAGGAGGGTTGTGTTAAACTTGGACTTAGATGAGGGTTCCTAGGGCTATGACAGTGAGACTTTCTGGGTTGGGGGGACTCTGACCAGAGAATTTGTGTCTCCTCAGCTTGGGAAGATGCGCCTAACTGTCCCTTGTCGAGCCCTCACCTGCGCCCACCTGCAGAGCTTCGATGCTGCCCTTTATCTGCAGATGAATGAGAAGAAGCCAACGTGGACGTGTCCTGTCTGTGACAAGAAAGCCCCCTATGAATCTCTTATCATTGACGGGTAGGGCCATTCTGCATCACTCCCCTTACTCTTGGGACGCCCACTAGGACCCTGGGACTCTCTCTCTCTCTCCCTCTAGAGACAGAGAGGGCACTTCCCCACCCATGAACCCCAACTCATATATATATGTGTCCTGCTGAGCACTTTGCATTCCTTATCTTACTGAATCCTCGTAACCCTATGAGATGGGTATTGTCATCACAGGTGAGGAACCTGAGACCCAGAGAGACGGAGTATCTTGCTCAAAGTTATATTGTTAGTAAGTGGCAGAGCCAGTGTATCCAGCTGGTAAAATATCTCTCCTGTAAAAATTACCTGACCTCTCACTGAGCACAGGAGTGAAGTTCTTTTGAGGGACTGGATATGTTGATGTAGCTAATCTTAACCCTTTTTCTAGAACCTACATTAAGGTTCTTGTTCCCAGTGCTGTTTTTGAAATGTTTATAGAGTTCTGTATCTCTGCTCCTTTTGTCGTTTCCCTAGTACTTTCATGAAATGGTGCTGAGAATGTATTTATGTTAAAAGAGCACTCAAAGTTTGCCAAGCTCTTTTACATACTTTATTCTATTTGATTCCAGTAACTCAGAGAGGTCAGTAGGGTGGGTAATAATAGCCCCATTTTCAGATGAGGAAACTGAAGATCAGGAAGGTGAGTCCCAGAACTCCTTGGCCACTGTTCCAGCCCCATGAATCCCATCTCTCCCCTTCCCCAGTTTATTCATGGAGATTCTTAATTCCTGCTCGGATTGTGATGAGATCCAGTTCATGGAAGATGGGTCCTGGTGTCCAATGAAACCCAAGAAGGAGGCGTCTGAGGTTTGCCCCCCGCCAGGGTATGGGCTGGATGGTGAGTGACCCCCTGTCTCCCGGCTGAGCTGAGTCTTGGATGGCCTCTTCTCTGAGACACAGTCTTCTTACCACCCATAGGCCTCCAGTACAGCCCAGTCCAAGAGGGCAATCCATCAGAAAATAAGAAGAAAGTCGAAGTTATTGACTTGACAATCGAAAGCTCATCAGATGAAGAGGATCTGCCCCCAACCAAGAAGCACTGTCCCGTCACCTCGGCTGTCATCCCGGCCCTACCTGGAAGCAAAGGGTATGAGGAAACAGGCTGAATCTATAGCAGAAGGGGCAGAGGAAGAAGTGAGAAATGCCCTCCGATCCCTGGGCAAACCCTGGGGCAGAGAGGGCAGTTGGGAGGCCGAGACAGGTGAGGGTGGCTGCCGTTTGCTGGTTGTTCAGCTCCTCTCTCCTCACAGGGTCCTGACACCTGGTCACCAGCCATCTTCGGTGCTACGGAGCCCTGCTGTGGGCGCGTTGGGTGGGGATTTCCTGTCCAGTCTCCCACTCCATGAGTACCCACCTGCCTTTCCCCTGGGGGCCGATATTCAAGGTATGACGTTCATTGCAGGGTGGGGCCCTACATTGCCACATCGTCCTGAGATCCAGATCAGAAGAACCCCCTGCTTCTTTTCAAAGCTTCCTGGCTCCCTTGCAAAGGGCTACAGTCCAAGGAATTTTTGTTTTTAGCAGTGAAGGGGTCAGACAGGAGGTTGATTTTAATTTTTCTTTCCCTACCAGGTTTAGATTTATTTTCTTTCCTTCAGACTGAAGGTCAGGTAAGTGATGCTTCCTTTTCCCGTGAAGATCTCAGCTCTCTGAAGCTTCCTTCCTAGTCCTTTCCCTCTCTCGTTTTCCCTGAAAATCTAAACCGACTTCTCTGCGGGCAGGCCGGGGTGGGGGTTGTGCAGGTATGCGCAAGCAGTATTGCCCTCCTCAGCCCCACTGGTACATCCTCAGAAGTCACCCAGGTCGTCCTTGAACCCGCTACTGTTCCCTCTCTCGAGTCTTTAGTGTAATTCTGCCCATTGTGTGCTCACCACCCCCCAACCCATGTGAATTTGATCACCATGCCTGCCGGACATTCCACACATTTCAGACGCCCACAGGGCCACGAACCTAGCAAGCTGGAAGGACCATTTCTTTTTTTTTTTTTTTTCTTACAATTTATTTTATTTTAGTATCATTAACCTACAATTACATGAGCAATATTGTGATGATTAAACTACCCCCTTCATCAGGTCCCCCCCACCAACCCTATTACAGTCACTGTGGAAGGACCATTTCAAGGCAGGGAATGGGTGGTGTGGGGGGGAAGGAGGAGGAGTCAGAGGCTCTCCTGCTTCTCAGAGAATACCGTGCGGTCCGGAGGGATTGATTTATCTCATGGTATTTCTGACATGAATGATTCAGAAGTGGGTAAAGTCAGGCTAAAATCTTAAACTGTGCCTTTGATTCCTCCCAGCACTATGGTCCCTCTGTCATCACCTCGCTAGACGAACAAGATGCCCTTGGCCACTTCTTCCAGTACCGAGGGACCCCCTCCCACTTCCTGAGCCCACTAGCCCCCACATTGGGGAGCTCTCACCGCAGCACCACTCCAGCACCCCCTCCTGGCCGTGTCAGTAGCATTGTAGCCCCTGGAGGTGCCTTGAGGGAGGGGCATGGAGGACCCCTGCCCTCGGGTCCCTCTTTGACTGGTTGCCGGTCAGACATCATTTCCCTGGACTGAGACCCCTGGATTATGGACCCTTTACTGCCTCCCAACACAACACTAAGCAAGTTTGCTGTGGAGCCCAGACCCCTGGCCTCTGGGGCCTCTCAGGGGGCTTTGGCCAAAAGCCTGAAAGACCTTCAAGGACGCCTGTTTTTGGCCTCTTTTCTGCCTGAGAAGGCCAGCACCCAAAGACTTAACATTTAACCTCTTTTGAGGGACATTGGGATTCTTTTTGGAAATGTTCTTTAGATGGCTGGCGCATTCCTTTGGGTACGTTTACCTAGGCAGTGGGAGGCAGATGGGATGGGAAGTGAGTTGGGCAAAGGGCTGAATCCTCAGCCTTGACTCTCTAGAGCCTTGTGGGAAGAGGTCCTTCTCTTGTCCCCCAGATGACCTCTCTTTCCATTCTCCAAACCCACATGTGGCTCTGTTCCTTTCCCACATCCATTGTCCATTCCATTCTCTGGCCAAACACACAGGTGGAGAAACTGAGACAGTCAGACACATGGACAGAAAACTACTTTGGGGTTCCAGATTTTTTGTACATAAACAAGAAAAACCAAAATACTCCAAAGATGTCTTCCCCTGCTTCCTACTTCCCAGTATAACTGAGGAGAAGATAAGGCTTTAGCCCTGATCCCCAGAGTTTTGGGAAGCAGGGCCTGGCCCATTGCCTGGGTTTCTCTCTATTTATATGTTTAAGTTCACAGTGTTTCTATGCCGACCGGCCAAGTGCCTGAGCTTCTAAAGGCTCATGGCCCTGTGGCTGGGTCTGGCTCATTCTGCACCTTTCCTTGGAGGTGGGAGGACCCTTACACTCTCCTCAGTCTCCTTTATCAGGCTCCTCCATGGCCTAGGACTTATGTTGTAATTTTATTCCCAAAGTTGTACAAAGTTCTTACCCATAATAAAGGTTGTGAATGTTCTATGAGTGTCATGGAGGTAGGTTGGGGAGGGGATTATGCACTTTGCTTTCCAGATCCCTGTTTTGGGAGGTCGGGGGTCCATATTCTGTTCTTCCTTTATGGGTCCTGGGCCCGCATGAGCTCCACTTTCACAGAGTAGAGGTGTCACCCTGAGGCCTTCCAGGAGCACTTGTTCTTTCTGCCTTCCTCTTCCCCACACCCATTAAAACACTAGAGCACGCAGCCCAACGCTGCGGATCTTTCAGGTCCTCCATCCTTACTGCTTTAGCTGTTGCAGCCAGAGCCTGAGGGCAAATGTAGTCCCAGTGCTGACCCTCTCTGTCTTCTGCTGTGGGTGGGGTCGTTTGCAGCAGTGTGGACCCAGCCACGGCCAGAGGTCGAGCTCCTCCATCCTCTAGTTCCACCGCACTGCGTGATGACAGCTCCTGTCTGGGCTTTGCCTTGTGCCTTAGCCCACTTCCATGTCCCTCAGGTCATTGAGACCTCAGCCACCGCAGGAGAGGGGTAGGGAGGGTGTCAACCTCATTTTACAGAAAGGAAACATGTTCAAGGAGGGTGAAATGATTCGCCCCTGTGGGAGAGACAGACTCAGATCCAGTCCTCAGTGCTACCCAGTTGGAGCAGGAACTCTTGGCGTTTAATGGGCATTGTTTTTGGTCTCATGTGCTGTCTTGTTATAACTCTCTCCCTAGGAGACCCCAGCACAAAATTCCCTCCTGAGGGGGGGAGCAGAAGCTGAAGTTCTCAGTGTGAGTGTTGGTGTGTTAGAATGTCAGGGAGAAGTTCTTACTTACAGAACGGAAGATGGTAGGTTCTGGGGGAGATGTCTGGGTGCCTGTGTCCCGTCCTCTGTGGCAGCCACTGCAGCAGCCACATCTGGTCCCAGCCACATAAAGGCACTCACCTCACTTGGGTTTGACTGGATCCGAGCCTGGGGCCACACATGTTCATGCCTTAGTCACGACCTCCCTTGAGAGGTCTGTTTTTCATCACAGACTACCCACTGGCGGAATGGAGAGGTGAGGGGTAGGGGGAGAGGATCCTGGATTTCTTGGTCACCTGTGACTCCCCCCCAACTCTAGTCACAGTTGGAAGCAGTCTGTGTGGGCACCCTGAGCCCCCTTTCCTTCCTCCACCGCCGGCCCTACCTGCAGCTGCTGCTGGGACTCCTGGGAGGCCACAGGTAGACTGAAGAGGATGGGGTACTTGGGGAGACCCCAGCCCAGCCTGGGAGGGGAGGCAGACCAAGAAGAAAACAGCAAAAGTGAGAATTTCCTAAGACTGTAAATACAGCTGAGGAAGTGGGGCATAGAAATGGCCCAGGAGGGACCCGGTGAGGATCGTGTTTGGGGTCTCCAAACCACGCACCCTTCATGGTTTCCCCTGTGGCAGAGGTTGGTAGGGCTGTTCTGTGGGCTTCGGTGGGTTAGAAGTTGTTGAGGGCTCTTGGTTAAATAGGAAGGGACCTCTTCCAGCTCCTTGTCTCACCTCCCATAACCCCAGTGGGACCCAAGAGAACCGGCCCTGGGGCAGCTGTAGTCCCCTCTTCCCAAAGTTCTCGAAGTCCTCCATCCAGTAGCTGGAAGTGAGAGAGTGCAGGTCAGAGGTCAATGCCTGACTCCTCCAAGTCCTTCCTTTGCCCCTCCCCATTCCACACACAGCGTGGTCCCAGACAGGTTTGATCAGCTGATTGGCTACCTCGTCATCAAGTTCCACGGGGCCACCTGCAACAACAGTGGGACCAATAGGCGAATGGTGGGTGGTGTTCTTAGCCAGGGATCGGCCTTCACTATTTACACTGCCCCCTCCTCCAGTGGGTAGAGATGCAGTTGCAGCCCCTTGTGATTCTGGGACACACCATATTTCTGCCCCTACTTCCCTCTCCTGAGACTGGGAAAGCAGTGTTGGGTGAAGGGCAAGTTTCCTCTGCACTTGGGGCACCACCCTCAGGGTGCTCACCTGAGGGTACCCAGAGATTGGGCGAAATGCTGAGGGTTCGTGTCCTTTGGGTCAACAAGACAGTCTGATCGCTGGGCTGCAGAATGACAGTCACACCCATGTCCACACCTCGATTCGTGGGCACCTCGGCCCCCCGGAGCTCTGGGCTGTTGGTCCACGGCCGCAAAAGGGCAGAAGGGGTCGCCGGAGGGAGTGAGCCCTTGGAGTTAATACTTAAAAAGTGGGGCAGGACTTTCAAAAATATCCCGCGAGGGCGTTAGGTGGTGATAATGTTTCATACTGGAGTCAGGGCCTTGCCGCCAGCTCCCCCCCGACTCCAGGCCCCACCTCCGGCCCCGCCCCCCAGGTGGGCACGGCCCTCCCCCAGCCCACGCGCTGGGTCACCCTCCCCCACCTTGCCCCGACCTGGAGCGGAAGTGTGGTCGAAGCGCCGGGGCTGCCTGGGAGGACGAGTCCTCCTGGCCTCAAGCTGCCGCAGTGCGTGGGCCAAGGCCCGAGCCATGGCCCGGCGCCCAGGAGGCCACACCCACTCTGCGCGAAGCTCCCCGACTCGGGGCGTCCGGACAGGTACAGCAACACTCGCGCCGCAGCCATCGCGCGACTCTGCGTCGCTGCGGCCCGCCGGGCGCCCTCTGCTGGCCTAGAAGCGCCTCCCCGCGGAGTCGTAGGGAAGCCAGGCTTCCGGGGAAATTCAGGCCTAACAACACTTGGGGACGAGACCGTAAACATTTTTGGCACCTACCCCTCTCACTCAAATGGCAACCAAATACAGCAGATTCTACCTCCTTAAACTTTCGCAAATCCATGTCTTGCTCTCCAAGCTCCATTGCCCTAATACAAGCCTTCCTCATGTCCTGCCTGAGATACTGCAAGTCTCTAAATAGTCCCGCCCCCACCAATTCATTCTCTACCTTGCTGCCAGAGATCTTTCTAAAACAAGTCTAATCACTTTCCCACTGCTCTCAGGACAAGCTAAGCTACTTACCACAGTGTAGTAAGGACCTACCAGTCCTTGCCCCTACCTCTCTCTCCAGCCTCAATTCTGGCAGGACATACGCCTATTTTCTAGTCACACCCTATCTGCAGTTCTCCCAAGAACCAGGCTTTGCTTCTCTCTGGGATCTTTCCCCCACCTTCCACCCAGTAAATATTCATCTCTCAAAACAGTATCACTTTCTCGGTGCTCTCTTCCCTACCTGACCCTTTTCCGTGTCGCCTCACTCTACATACTCTCACTACAGGCCCCCAATACTTGCCTTGGACTTACTTGTCTCCTCCCATTAGGCTTTAGGCACAGGTTTATTTGTTTGTATTCCTAAGGCTGGGCCCAGTACTGGGCACATTAACAGGTGCTCGGTAAATGATGGTGAGTGGCTTAAAAGCAGAAATTCTATTTTATTTATCTTTGGATTTATATCTAGTATAATGGCTGGCAATTAATTGGCACTCAAATGAGTTAGAATTAACCCTGACTGGTAGGAGGAAACGGCAGAGACTGTAAAAAACCTAACTGCTTTAAATGAACCGAAGTTGCTGGGACAAATTACATCACTTATATTAATCACCTATTCGTGGCACTGACAGTGAGAACTTAAGGATTGCTGCTTCTAAGCAACCAAGAGGAGGACAATGACTTACTGAGCGCTTACTATCTGCCAGGCTTTGTGCTAAGTACATGTATACTTTCAAATGTGCTAGAAGCCTGAAGCTGATGAATATGGTTTCTATCCATAGAATCTAGTGTGACTGCTAGGGTCAATCTACCTGCTAGCCCTGAAAATAGCTATAATCGCCAGCTCTGTGGTAGTCTTTTATATTCCTTACACTATGTATGTGAGTGTGTTTAAGATTACTGCTTAACAAAATAAAGACTAGGTCTAGCCTTTTGAAAATGGAATGAACTGCTTAGGACAAAGTTTCAACTGCCAGGGATGTTTAGACACAAGGTTGGCACTCCCACTTCTTGGTGGGAACTGATGTATCTGATAGATGATTAATATAGTTGACTTAAGGTTCTTTCCCTTGCCAAGATTTGATGAGCGGAAAATATGATGGGTCTAGGACAGGCTTAGCAAACTAAAAAATATGTCAAACTCTTTCTGGTGTATTCTGAGCAGTTAGAGGTAGACGGGGGTTTCAGTACAAGAATCGGCAACTTATTTCACTGCAAAGAATATATGTAGGCATCTCCTTTATTTTTCCTTACAATTCCCCCAGATTTTTTGAGGAAGACTCTTATGTTGGGTCATTGTCTCTTCATGGTGCTCTCGATGTATGACTCCAGCAGGAAGATGGTTTCATCCACCTGGATCTCACTGGCATCCAACCTGAATGAAAAAGTGAAAGTATTTGTTCAAACTGAATGTTCACACTGAACATTCATCAGCAGATTTAAGATCAGAGGCTGGGCTGGGTGTGGCCATGGAGAATTGCTTGGTTACCTTTGAGAGTAATGAGTGGACTGCAGGGAACCAATAGATCATTCTCCCATTTACTGAGCATCTTTTAGGTGCCAGCCACTGTGGAAATTGCTGAGGATTAAAAGATACAGCCTCTGTTCTAGGAGAGGTTACAGTCTTAACTTGCAAGCAGGGGAAAGAATGGCACATGTTAAAGACACAGGTGTAAAAGGACCTAGTGTGCTTTTAAAATAGAAGCTGAGAGGCTGAGGCTTAGAGTAGTGATTAAGACTAGGAGGAAACTTCCTCAACCTGATATTATGCCATCTATGAAAAACCCAGAGCTTACATCATACTTAATGGTGAAAGACTGAAACTTTCCCCCTAAGATTAGGAAGAACACAAGGGCGTTTGCTTCTCACTTCTATTCAACCTCATAGTGGAGGTGCTAGCCAGGGAAGCTAGGCAAGAAAAAGAAAGAAAAGCCATCCAGATTGGAAAGGAAGAAGAAAAGCTATTTCTATTCACAAGTGACATGATCCTACATATAGGAAATCTCAAAGAACCCACCCAAAACCTACTGGAGCTAATAAATGGATTTAGCAAAGTTGCAGGATATAAAATCAAAACACCAAAATCAATTTTATTTCTACACACTAGCAAAGAACAATAAATGAAATTAAGAAAACATTAAAATGGCATCAAAAGAGAATAAAATACTTAGGAATAAGTTTAACAGAGGAAGTGCAAGACTCAAATACTGAAAATGACAACACTGTTCAAAATTAAAGAAGATCTAAATAAATGGAAAGACTTCCCATGTTCATGTGTTGGAAGGTTTAGTACAGTTAAGATGGTGGTGCTCCCCAAAGCGATCTAGATTCAAAGCAATCTCTCCTAAGCTCAATGATGAGAAGTGAAAGCAAATGAAGATGGAGATAGTGCAGCTATGAGACTGTGAAAGGCCAAGGAGTTTAGCTTTTATGCTGCAAATATAAGGAGCCAATAAAGCATTTAAAGTAGAGTGATTCAGAGTAGGAGAGAGTAGAGAGCCTTATAGTAGATGGATTGGATGGAGGTGGGGGTGGGGAGGCCATGGGGGGCCGGGGGGTTGGGTAATTGCAAAAGTCTAGGAATGAGGTGCTGAAGGCCCCCAAGAGGACCAAGATTAAAGACCAGTCATGAGACACACGACTGAAGTAAAACCAGTAGCCTTGGTGAACAACAGGGTGTGTGTGGTTAATGAAGAAGAAGCTGAGGATGTCTTTAGATTTTTTAGCTTAGGAAAACAGTTGGATTAAAAATTCTGTTAATTGAGCTAGGGAAAAAGATAGTGAATTTATGTTTGCTCATGTTAAGTGGGAGCAGGAGCAGCATATCGACACAGATTTGTCTGGAAGGTGTTTGAAACAGGTTGGAAGTATATGATGCTTACTTATTAACATTACGTTTCAGGGTCTCTAGCTGTTGGCGTTCGGGGGCTGTGATCATCTCCTCTATTTCTTGGAGCTGTGCGTCCTCTGCACCTGTAGCCTGCATAGACGCAGTGATGGCTTCTACCCTCTGAGACTTCTCTAGCAGACGTCTGTCAGACAAACAGAACTCTGAGGCAAGTGCCCTAGCCTTGGATTTTTTTACCCTTTAGACCTGGGGCAGAACTCCCCCAGCCCCCTTATCATGTTCCTGGTAAAAGTGGATGGTGTGTGTTACTCTCTAAGGATATTTTCTACAAACTTATAATTTGAAATGTAACTCCATTCCCCAAATTCTTACTGCCTCCCATTTGCATTTAAAATTTAGTGCCAGATTGTACGTTTCTCATACATTTAATCTGCAGAATTATTCCACTGGGAGTATAGAGAAAAGTTTAATGTGTGATTTATGCCAACCTAAGCCAATAATTCAGTACAACTAGACTGGTTATTGTTTCATCGGTTTTCATTTTTACAGGAAATTTTCCTTCAAACCTTTGACCTTGAAAAATATAATTACTCAACTGAATTGAGTAATGCTACTCACTTGTTCTCTTTGGTTTCAAACTGCCTCCTTTCTATCAAGTTGGCTATGCTCTGAGGGGAGAGAACACAGATGCACATTGTTCCATTTAGGTAGTTCAGGTAAAATGGCTAAAAAGGGCATGAGAGTGAGGCTTGTCTGTGGAGGGAACGGGGAGAAGGTCCTGCAGGAGGTACCTTGTAGCACCTGTGCAGCAACATCCGGGCAGCTGCCATGATGTTCACAGTGTATAAATAAAAGGTCCTGGATGGAGCATGGTCTGGTGTTTTGGGAATTTCCTATTTGTCCGCAGAAAGAAAAATAAGAGAAATTATTCTGTTCTTCAGAACTGGGCAAAGTAAACCCCAGTCCCATCTGGAGCTACACGGCCCTCTCTTTCATTTATACTTTCCTCTTCCTCAGTCATTCAGCATCTGTGTTTATGGCATAATCAGCCACATGGAGAGTTGGGCTGCCCTGTTTTATGCATCTGCCAGTCAATCTTCTGAGTGGGGAAGAAAGAGAAGGCAACTAACATTTACTAAGCAATTCTTACATGCCAGGTAGACTGTATTTGATCTTTACAACAAATCATATTATTTTTACCATCATCCATTATCATTTTATAGAAGAGAAAAATTACAGTAGGTAATTTTGCTCAGTATAACTGGGTAAGGGGCAGAGCTGTGATTCTGACTCCAAAATTAGTTCTCTTTCCTCAGAGGATATATTACATGGTTCTGCATATAGTGAGGATCCAATAGATGCTATTGATAAACTCAATCTATAATAAGCTTATGACTCGAAAGAAGGACATGTCATAGGGCCTAGAAACCAAGAAAAATAAAGGTAGGGTGTTTCTGGGGTGATTTCTTGGCTATGCCACTATTTTACTTGACCAGTTAAAGCTCCACAGTTATCTTTCAAGTGTTTGCTATGTCACTGTTGGTCTCAGAACTGGACAGTTTGCTTGAGATGTTTGCCTCAGGAGTTTCTCTCACCCTAGGCCAGCTCTGCTGGTTGGTGATTATTACACTAATGATTACCTGGAGTGATATGAAATTTTCTGAGAGCATCTTATAAAGCATATCCTTTGCCTCCTTTGCTGGAATCATTGCAAAGTCTTCTACCTGCTTCTGCTCCAGGTGTCTCTTTTGCAAAACTAGACGGAATATTCTGGCACAGCGAGACCCAAATCTGGAATGAAGAAAGCCAACGGCACACCAACATGGATAAGCTTTGACTCCTAGTCACAGATGGTGGCTAGACAGGAACAACGAAGGGAGAATTCTTTCCCAACTACAGAGACGGATGACCACAAGGCGCTGCTAATCATAAGGCAGTCACCAACTGCTGACCCACTTGAGTGCCTCCGATCCTGCATTTGTAAGTAAAGTCTTTAGGAAGGCTGGTTAGTTGGAATCGCTGGGGATTAAGCAGTAGGGTATTTAGGGTAAAGAGTAGTAGTAGATGGATCCATAGCAGTCTAGTGGAGAAATGGGGCAGGATGTACCATGGTGTGCCTGTTTTGGTTGCTTAAATCATGATCAAATTACTTGTTCAAATGGGGCTTGGAAAGGAAGCACCTGACCCCAACCCCAATCAGGTGATCCCCTTACCTCTCTTGTACGACGGACTCCAGAGTGGCTGTGGCCAGGGATCCTAAAGCCTTATGCAGGTCTTCACGTAGAGGATTAAGGTCACTCAGTAATGTTTTGGCCTGGTCACTGTATTCTTAGTTTTATTCCTAAGTCTCTAATTTAAAATTTAAATGCTATTTTGTTTTTTCACATTGGTGTCATTTATGGTATGTTAAGTATTTCAAAACCATAGTTACATAACCAAGAAACACTAGGGTAAGTCAGGGTTTTGCTTAACTAAAATTTGGTTAATTGAAAGTCCTTTCTACTTTATTATAAATGTAATAGCTCAACTTTCTAAGTTACTTAGTATACTAAATACTACCAAGTCTTTTCTTTCATAAGTCACTTTTCTGTTTCGACTGCCTGACTACAAGGAAATAACTGGAAAGGATACTGATGACATACATCCCTCCACCACTGTCACCAGACTTTCCAACAAACTCTAGCTATTAAAAAAAAAAAGAGTGTGTTAACTGAACAAGAAGCCCGGTGATTCTATTTCCAAAGGACCAAATCTGGCCAAGAGTCTGAATCAGGCAGCCCTCTTGTCAGATGATGGTAGAGAAATTGTCTGAGCAGGGAGCAGGCAAGGTAGAGAATGAAGCTATAGGAGAATGATACCAGGTATTAGTGGCAGAAATTAATCATAAACACAGCAGAAAAAAGAAATAAAACAAAACAAAAACAGACTTACTGGATCGTCTGCCAGTAGAGTAAGATACTGATCAAGAACTTGCTTAGAGATGTTATAGCCAACAGGTAGAGATCTGAAGATCTACGGAGCAAAAAGAGAGAATGAAAATGGGTTTGGGAACTTAGAATTGTGGACATTACTGAAATAAATATGCTTTAATTTTAGGTATCAGTAGTATAAAGATGTCCAAAAATATAACAGCATTGTTTGTAAGAATAAAAAACTAGAAATAATACAATAATAAGGAATTGGTTAAAATAAAGTACAGCATGGCCATTAAGTGGAATGTGATACAGCCATTATAAAAAATGAGATCGATCTATAAATACTGACATGAAAGAAGGTTTACATATACTGTCATATGTAAAAAAGCAAGTTTAGAAAATAGCATGTAGAATATAATCCCATTGTTTTGGTTAAAAAAATACACTTGCATATATATGACACTATACATAAAAAAAGGTCTGAATAAGGGTATATACCAAAGTACTAACAAGAATCTGTAGGGCTGGGATTATGCAAAACTATAGATATGTTTTTTTTTTAATTGAGGTATCTTACAATAAGAAGCACAGATATTAAAAGTTCAGTTTGATGAATTTTAACAACTGTATATACCCATGTAACTATCACACCACTTATAACAAGATATAGAACATATCCACCACGCCTGAGAGTTTGGGGAAGTAAACTTTAAAAAAATTATATATTTCTATGCTGTTTGAATATAGGCTAAGTAATTACTTTCATCATTAGAAAAAAACTTATGTTTAAACTTTTGTTATATAATGAGCTAAAAAACTTGAAATAAAGAGTCTATTTAATATGGATAAATGTACTATGAAATAATAGAATATAAATAAAATATTTGATATTAATAGTGGTATTTTAAGAAACGTGTATTAAAAACAAGTTAAATATACAAAATTAATATATCCAAAAAATAAAACATAAGAAGCCAAGTAATATCCTGAGCATCAAGGCTCTCAGATTCCAAGAAGATCCCCAGAACCAGTAAGAACAGCTTGTACTTTAAGAGAATGGTTTAGAGGTTTTTACAGGCTGGATCCTGAGAGACCAAATATTTCAGTACCCACCCCTTGAAGATAATCCCCACCCTACTGCATACAACAAAAACTCTTTCAAGGCTCGGTGTGTAGTAATTATGTTATAATATCCAAGAGTTTGTCAGAAAACTAGGACAAGAACGTAAAACTCACCTCATTGGAAGAGAGTGGCTGTGTGAAGGGGGCACTGGAGGGGGTAGTAACCTCACTCATCCGGAGCATGGTCCGCCCAATCTCGCTGCTGGTCTGGGTTTGAAAAGTGAACTGGAATTCAGAATTCACTCTGGTGCGCTGGCTCTGGCTATATGCCAATGGCCACATCTGACAAGTTAAGTTCCTGATGGTCACTGTACCACCCACTTAGATTTCACCTGGTCCATCCTGTTGGCAACTGCACTGACAATGGCTTGGTCCCGGAAGTGCTGGTGGAATCTGTCAAGATTGGCTTGCCAATAAATCCCATCATCTGGAATGGGCTGAGGAGGAGAAAAGCATTAGAGAGAAATTTAGAAATTTAGATACAGTGAAGAGTATTCTGGTGAGGAGCTTGGAGGATTTGACTGTGTACCATTTCTTTTCCTTTACAGTAGCAACTAGATTGGTTAGAGAAAAATCAATCATGTGGATTAGTGCCTTGACAATATCAAATTCATAATCTCCAACAAGAGATTCTCTAAGCTCACCTCCCATCTTTCTCTATTTTAACTCTTCTCCAGTATCCTCAAATCTCTCATTTACCCCTCCCTTCTCACTCTTAGCAGGTGACCTTGCCTCTTATTTTAGATAGAAAATAGAAGCCATTAGGCCAGAACTCATTCAATTTTGTGCATACATCCCCACACTTTCTTTTTTTAAAATGTGTATTTTTACCCACTTATATCACAGTGAAAAATGTTTCTCCTTTTACCTAAGGTTAATGCCCATACTGGTATGCTAGACCTTACTCTCTCCCGCATTCTTAGGGACCCACCTCAGTCTTCTCTCCTCTCCACTAAATCTTTGGCCTTTACTGCCCTCTTCTCATCAGCCTTTATCTTGTCCAAATTTCCTCCAGTCTAAAAGAGTACTCCTACCCTATGCCTTCCCTCCTTTTTCTTCCCAAAGAGTTGGCCATCCCAGCTGTATACCCAACCCCAGATTTATTCAACCCATTTCCACCATTATACCAAATGCCAAGGTCCCAAGGACCTACTTGTTGCTAAAGTCAAAGACTACTTCTCAGTTTTATCCTATTTCATCATTTGGAAGCATATTACATGGTTGGATATTTTCTATTCCTGAACTACGTGGCCCCTTAGATTTTATGACACCATTCTTTCTTGGTGCTCCTCTTAACCATTCTGGGATCTCTTCCTTAGTCCACCTGTGTTCACCAGGGTTTGGTCCACAGCCCTCTTTTCTTTTTAACTCTATGTAGTCTACTCAGGTGATTTTATCTGCTCTCAAGGCTTCAACTGTTGATACACTTCCAAATCTATTACACAATTAAAGAACTCTACCAAGCTCCAGATGCATAAACTCAACTGCCTATTTGAGACTTACCCCTATTCCCCAAAACTATTCTTTAAAAAATTTTTCAGCTAAGTTGTACTACAACCAACCCAATTTCTTAAGTTAGAAACTTGAAGATCAATCCTAACCTCTTGCTCTCCCTCATCTATCATCCAATTACCAAGTTTTATCCTTTATGTTTATCAGATGTCTACTTTTCTTTATCCTGACAGTCATTATCTTATTTTAGGCTCCAATCACAGCTCGTGTGGGTTCCTCTACCAGCCTCCTAACTGGTTTTCATCTTTTTTAACATAGTGGATGCTTTAAAAAAGATAACTGAGTTTTCTGCTTTTAACCTTGTTCCTTTTGCATTGTTCTCCCCATTTCTCATTGAGCAGTGCCTTTTTACCTTTTTTGGGGTCACAGTTCCCTTGAAGAATCTGAAGAAAGCTAGGGAGTGCTCTACAGAAAAATGCACATATCCACCAGTACAGGTGGACTCTCTGAAATCCATCCATGGAGTCGGACAAATTATGAACCATTAAGCTATAGTTATCTTTTGAAAATATAAATCTAGTCACTTCATTCTCCTGGTTAAAATCTATCAATGGTTCGATTCTGGGAAAAAGATGGCAAAGTCAGAAGGCAAGGCAGAGACCTCTTCCCAAAATCACACAGAGCAAGAAAATAGAGCAAATACAACTAAACTTGAAAATGAGATGAAGACTGCAGAACTGACTATTTACATCTGGGAAAGAAGAGAAGACCTCACAGAAAAGAATAAAGTGGCAAAGCTGAGATCTGGCATGACCCCAGCCCTCCCCCAACCCCAGCCCACAGGCGGGAGGAAGAGGAACAGAGTGGGGAGGGAGTAGGAGTCCAGGACTGCCGAACACCTGGCCCTGGAGATCTGCTCTGGGAACACGAACCCACATTATATGGTGCTCTGGTGATTAGTGGGTCTGGCCAACAAAGACACAGAACATTTGAGGCTGAGATTCCAGCCACTTGTGGAGAACAGGCTCGGTCTACTGGCCAACGAGACAAAAGCAAAGTGGGTAGTCTGAAAGACTTCCTAGCAGCGAGAAGGCCACCAGAGGGGCAAGGGTTACACAGAGCTCTTTGCTCAGGAGAAAGGGCAGGTGGACAAAATGCCCCAGCCTGCCCTTGGCCCAAAGGTTAGTAAGTCTCAGGAGCCCCAGATGCTCCGTCCCCCTGGCTGGAAACGCAGCCCCAAGGCTCTTCCCTGTAGTGTGTGGCCTTCCAGCTGGCAGTGCAGTCAGACCTTGCTCCCTGGTAGTTGAGGGAGACCCTCCCAGCTTTGTTAGCCCTGTTTCTGGGACAGCCGGGAACTGCCTGTGGGTGCCAGCCGAGGGCACTCTTGCTCCTGGCAGGTGCTGGTCCCACTCGCCTCATGCCTGCTATTGCTGCAGGCTGGGCAGAGGGAGCCCTGCCCACAGCAACTCCAGTGGTGCAGTCCCGAGATTCCTCCCTATGCACACAATCAGCTGACAGCCCACACAGCCTGCCTGAAATCAGATCACTACAAGCCAGAAAGGAACCCCACCCAGCACACTAACAGCTAGGGGTTCCCTCACAGGAAAGTAAAGTGTCTTGAGCTTCTGGGCACTAGAGGGGCCTCCTCCATAAAGCTATTACTCCATAGGGAACACTAAGAAAATGAAGAAGCAGAGGAATTTGGTACAAACAAAACTACAAGACTGAACACCAGGAAGAGGGCTGAGTGAAACTGAAATCACCAATCTTCTTGATAAAGATTTCAAAGTAAAAGTCATAAACATGCTCACGGATCTACAGAAAAATATTCAAGAACTCAGGGAGGATCTCAACAAAAAGACCTGCAAAAGAATCAGTCAGAACTCAAAAATACAGTATTTGAAATGAAACATACAATGGAGGAATTTAACAGTAGATTATTACAGGTTGAGGAAGCTATAAATGAAATGTAAATTAGGGAAAAAGTAAACAATGAATCTGAAAAGCAGAAAAACGGGTCTCCAGGAATAAAATAATAAGAGAGTTGTGTGACCAATCCAAATGAACAATATTCATGTAACAGAGGTACCAGAAGGAGAAGACGGAGACAAGGGGATAGAAAGTCTCTTTGAGGCAATAATTGTTCAAAACTTCCCCCATCTGGGGAAGGAAATAGACAATCAGGTCATGGAAGCACAGAGAACCTCTAACAAAAGGAACCCCAGGAAGACACCACCAAGATGTATACTAATTAAAATGGCAAAGATCAAGGAAAAGGAGAGTATTGAAAGCAGCCAGGGAAAGAAATTAATTACTTATAAAGGAAACATGATCATGCTATCAGTAGACTTCTCAGCAGAAACTTTACTGGCCATAAGGGAATGGAATGATATATTTAATGCAATGAAACAGAAAGACCTCCAACGAAGAATATTCTATCCAGCAAGATTATCATTTAAATTTAAAGCAGGGATTGGACAATTTCCAGATAGACAAAAGTTGAAGGAATTCATCATCACTAAGCCAGCCCTAAAGGGTATGTTAAAGGGACTGCTGTAGATGAAAATGTTCCTAAGGCTAAACAGCTGTCACCAGAGGAAAAAGACCCAAAAGTAAAGGTAGTAGACCAATTAATTACCAAGAAAATACAAAATTAAATAAACTATTCACAAAATCAGTCAAGGTACACACAAAAAGTGCAGAATATGACACCTAATAAAGTGTGGAGGAGGAAGAAGAAGAAGGAGGAAAAAATAAGTACCTCTAGATTGTGTTTGAAATAGAGTAATCACCGATTTAAGATAGACTATTAGATATAAGGAAGCTATCCTTGAACCTTTGGTAACCACAAATCTAAAGCCTACAACAGCAATAAGTATATATCTATCAATAATCACCTGAAATGTAAATGGAATAAATGTACCAACAAAAGACACAGAGTGGCAGAATGGATATAAATAAGACGCATCTATATGCTGCCTACAAGAGAGTCATCTCAGACCCAAGGACACACAAAGACTAAAAGTGAAGAGATGGAAAAAGATAGTTCATGCAAATAATAGGGAGAGAAAAGCACAAGGAGCAGTACTTATATCAGACAAAACAGATTTCAAAACAAAGAAAGTAACAAGAGACAAGGAAGGACATTACATAATGATAGAGGGGTCAGTCCAACAAGAGGATATAACCATTATAAATATCTATGCATCCAATATAGGAGCACCTAAATATGTAAAACAAATACTAAAAGAATTAAAGGGGGAAATAGACTAAAACACATTCATTTTAGAAGACTTTAAGGTACCACTCACACCAATAAATCAACCAGACAGAAAATAAACAGAGGCACTGAACAATACATTAGATCAGATGGACTTAACAGATATCTACAGAACACTCCACTCAAAAGCAGTATACACGTTTTTTTCAAGTGTACATGGAACATTCTCCAGAAATACTAGGCCACAAAAAGAGCCTCAATAAATTCAGAAAGATTGAAATTGTATAAAGCAGCTTCTCAGACCACAAATGGTATGAAACTTTAAATACATTACACAAAGAAAACAAAAAAACCCTACAAAGACATGGAGGCCAAACAACATGCTTCTAAGTAATCAATGGATCAATAACCAAATTAAAACAGAGATCAAGCAAAATATGGAGACAAATGAAAACAACAACTCAACCGCTCAAAACCTGTGGGATGCAACAAAGGCTGTTCTAATAGGAAAGTACATAGCAATACAGGCTTACCACAAGACACAAGAACCCCAAATAAACAGTCCGAAGTCACAATTAAAGAAGCTAGAAAAAAAAGAACAAATGAAGCCCAAAGTCAGTAGAAGAACGGCCATCTCAGCAGAAATAAATAAAATTGAGAAAAATAAAACAACAGAAAGAATCAATGAAACCAAGAGCTGGTTGAGAAAATAAACAAAATAGATAAACCCCTAGCCAGACTTATCAGTAAAAAAAGAGAGTGTACACACATTAAACAGAATCAGATATCAAAAAGGAATAATCACAATGGACACCACAAAAATACAAAGAATTATTAGAGGATACTATGAAAAATCACATGCCAATAAATCGGACAACCTAGAAGAAATGGACAACTTCCTAGAAAAATACAACTTTCCAAGACTGACCCAAGAAGAAACAGAATATCTAAACAGACCAATTACCAGCAATGAAATTGAATTGGTAATGAAAATGAACTACCTAAACACAAAACCCTTGGCATAGATGGCTTCACAGCTGAATTTTATCAAACATTTAAAGGAGAGCTAATACTTATCCTTCTTAAAGTATTCCAAAAAGTAGAAAAGGAGTGAATAATTCCAAACTTATTCTATGAGGCCAGCATCACTCTAATACCAAAACCAGACAAAGACACCACAAAAAAAAAGAAATTTATGGACCAATATCCCTGATGTACATACATAGATGCAAAAATACTCAACAAAATATTAGCAAACTTAATTAAAAAATACATCAAAAAGGTCATCCATCATGATCAAGTAGAATTTGTTCCAGGGATGCAAGGATAGTACAGTATTCATAATCAATATCATACATCACATCAACAAAAAGAAGGACAACAATCACGTGATCATTTCCACAGATGCTGAAAAGGCATTTGACAAAATTCAACATCCATTCATGATAAAAACTCTTTAACAAAATGGGAATAGAGGGTACGTACCTCAACATAATAAGGGACACATATGATAAACCCACAGCCAACATCATACTTAACAGTGAAAAGCTGAAAGCTTTTCCTTTAAGATCGGGAACAAGGCAAGGATGCCCACTCTCCCCACTTTTATTCAACATAGTTCTTGGGTCGTAGCCATGGAAATGAAACAACACAAAGAAATAAAAGGCATCCAGATTGGTAAGGAAGAAGTCACTGTTTGCAGATGACATGATATTACACATGGAAAACCCTAAAGTCTCTACCAAAAAACTATCAGAAGTAATAGCTGAATTCAGCAAAGTTGCAGGATACAAAATTAATACACAGAAATCTGTTGCATTCCTATATACTAACAACAAAGTAGCAGAATAAGAAATCAGGAAAACAACTCCATTTACAATTGCATGGAAAAGAATAAAATACCTAGGAATAAACCTAACCAAGGAAGTGAAAGACTTTTACTCTGAAAACTGTAACACGTTCATGAGAGAAATTAATGAAGACACCAATAAATGGAAATCTATCTTGTGCTCATGGATAGAAAGAATTAATATTGTCAAAATGTCCATCCTGCCTAAAGCAATCTACAAATTCAATGCAATCCCTATCAAAAGAGCAACAGCATTCTTCAATGAACTAGAATAAATAGTTCTAAAATTCATACAGAACCACAAAAGACCCCAAATAGCCAAATCCTGAGAAAGAAGAACAAAGCGGGGGGGATTATGCTCTCTGACTTCAAGCTCTACTACAAAGCCACAGTAATCAAAACAATTTGGTACTGGCCACTAGAACAGATCCACAGATCAATGGAACAGAATAGAGAGGCCAGATATAAACCCACACATATATGGATAATTAATATACGATAAAGGAGCCATGAATTTACAATGTGGAAAAGACTGCATCTTAAACAACTGGTGTTGGTAAAACTGGACAGCTACATACAGGAGAATGAAACTGGATTATTGTCTAACTCTACACACAAAAATAAACTCAAAATGGATCAAAGACATGAATGTAAGTGATGAAACCATAAAACCCTTAGATGAAAACAAGCAAAAATCTCTTGAATGTAAACACAAACTTTTTCCTGAACACATCTCCTCTGGCAAGGGAAACAAAGTAAAAAATGAACAACTGGGACTACATCAAACTTTAAAAAGCTTCTGAACAGCAAAGGACACCATCAGCAGAACAAAAAGGCATCCTACAGTATGGGAGAATATATTTGTAAACGATTTATCTGATAAGGGGTTAACATCCAAAATATATAAAGAACTCAGTACACCTCAACATCCAAAAAACAAATAACCCGACTGAGAAATGAGTGGAGAACCTGAAATAACAAATGGCCAACAGGCACATGAAAAGATGCTCCTCAACGTTAGTCATCAGGGAAATGCAAATTAAAACCACAATGAGATACCATTTCACACCAGTTAGGATAACCACTATTCAAAAGACAAGAAACAACAAATGCTGGCGAGGATGTGGAGAAAGGGGAACCCTCCAACACTCTTGGTGGGAATGTAAATTGGTTCAACCATTGTGGAAAGCAAAATGAGGTTCCTCAAAAAACTAAAAATAGAAATCCATTTGTTCCATTAATTCCATCTACACAAAACAAGATCCCTGATTTGAAAAGACAAATAACATCCGTATGGTTATCGCTGCACTATTTACAATAGCCAAGATATGGAAGCAACCTAAGTGTCCATCAATAGATGAATGGATGAAGAAGAAGTAGTATATATACATGATGGAAGATTATTCAGGCACAAAAAGAAAAGAAATCCTGCCATTTGCAACAACATGGATGGATCTAGAGGGTATTATCCTCAGTGAAATAAGCCAGGTGGAGAAAGACAAATACAAAATGAATATACTCATTTGTAGAGTATAAAAATAAAGCAAAACAGAAGGTACAAAATAGCAGTAGACTCATAGATACCACAAAGGGACTTGTTACCAAATGGGAGGGTTTGGGGAGGGTGAGTTGGAAAGGGAGAAAGGGATTAAGGGGCACAATAATTTGCAGTCACAATATAGGTAGGTCATGGCTATGGTACTATAGTACAGAGATACAATTAATGACTCTGTAACATCTTACTACCTTGATAGTCAGTGACTGCAATGGAGGTGTGAGGATCTGATAATATGAATAAATGTTGAACCACTGTGTTGTGTACTTGAAATCATCATAGGATTGTATTTCAATGACACTAAAAATAAATAAATAAAACAAAAAACAAAATTCTATCAGTGGTTCCCTGTTGCCTTCAGGATGAAGTCCAAATGTCTCAGTTAATCAAGAAATATTTATTGATATCTTGCCAGTATATCAGGTGCTGGGGAGATGATATTGCCTTCAAGGAATTTATAGGGAGTACAAAAACAAACATATACATAAATAATAATTTGATACTTACAAATGCTGTGAAGATAAAATGGAAAGATGTATGGTAGAGACCTGAGTAGAGGATGGGCAGTGGTGCTTGAGGGCTAAGAAAACAGTATTTGAGCTGAGAGCTGAATGATGAAAATGTGGCAATTATATGAAGATCTGGAGGACAAGCATTTGAAACAGAAGAAATACTCTGCTTTTTTCATGAAAATGCCTGAAGAGTGGAAAAAGTGTGACATGTTTCAGAACAGAAGATAGAAGCTGGAACATGTGAATAAGAGGAAGCATAGAGAGGCTGAGGTTGGAGAGCCTTGTCTTCAGCAGATCATGTAAAGACCAGCTTATGTAAAGCTTAATAATACATTGTAAAGACTTAAATTTCTTCTAACAGTAAGGAGAAGTTATAAGACACTAAATGATGTGTTGGGTTTAAAAAAAAGTTATTTAATCATTTTGGCTCTTAAGAAGGTAAGAATACAAATAGATCATTTTGGAGAATGATTTTCTCTAGTTCGTTGAGAAATGCTGTTGGTATTTTGATAGGAATTGCATTGAACCTGTAGATTGCTTTAGGCAGGATGGCCATTTTGACGATATTAATTCTTCCTATGTATGAGCACGGGATGTGTTTCCATTTATTGGTATCTTCTTTAATTTCTCTCATGAGTGTCTTGTAGTTTTCAGAGTATAGGTCTTTCACTTCCTTGGTAAGGTTTATTCCTAGGTATCTTATTCTTTTGATGCAACTTTGGAATTGTTTTCCTGATTTCTCCCTCTGCTAGGTCATTGTTAGTGTATAGGAATGCCACAGATTTCTGCATATTAATTTTGTATTCTGCAGCTTTTTTGAATTCAGATTTTAGATCTAGTAGTTTTGTAGTGGATTCTTTAGGGCTTTTTATGTACAATATCATGTTATCTGCAAACAGGGACACTTTAACTTCTTCCTCGCCAATCTGGATCCCTTTTATTTCTTTGTGTTGTCTGATTGCTGTGGCTATGACCTCCAGTGCTATGTTGAATAGAAGTGGGAAGAGTGGGCATCCTTGTCTTGTTCCCGATCGTAAAGGAAAAGCTTTCAGCTTCTCGCTGTTAAGTATAATGTTGGCTGTGGGTTTGTCATGTATGGCCTTTATTATGTTGAGTTACGTGCCCTCTATGCCCATTTTGTTGAGAGATTTTTTCATGAATGGATGTTGAATTTTGTCCAATGCTTTTTCAGCATCTATGGAGATGATCATGTGGTTTTTGTCCCTCTTTTTATCGACATGGATGATGTTGATGGATTTTTCGAATTTTGAACCATCCTTGCATCCCTGGAATAAATCCTACTTGATCATGATGAATGATCCTTTGATGTACTTTTGAATTCGGTTTGCTAATTTTTTGTTGAGTATTTTTGTATCTATGTTCATCAGCCTATGCCCATTTTTTAATTGGCTTATTTGCTTTTTGTTTCTTGAGGTGCAAGAGCTCTTTATATAATTAGGATGTCAACCCCTTATTGGATATGTCATTTATGAATATATTATCTCATACTGTAGGATGTATTTTTGTTCTATTGATGGTGTCCTTTGCTGTACAGAAGCTTTTTAGTTTGACATAGTCCCACTTGTTCATTGTTGCTTTGGTTCCCTTGCCCGGGGAGATATGTTCGTGAAGAAGTTGCTCATGTTTATGTCCAATAGATTTTTGCCTATATTTTTCCTCTAAGGAGTTTTATGGTTTCATGACTTACATTCAGGTCTTTGATCCATTTTGAGTTTACTTTTGTGTATGGGGTTAGACAATAATCCAGTTTCATTCTCTTACATGTATGTAGCTGTCCAGTTTTGGCAACACCAGCTGTTAAAGAGGCTGTCATTTCTCTATTGTATATCCATGGCTCCTTTATCGTTTATTAGTTGACCATATATGCTTGGGTTTATATCTGGGCTCTCTAGTCTGTTTCCACTGGTCTATGCGTCTGTTCTTGTGCCAGTACCAAATTGTTTTCATTACCTTGGCTTTGTAGTAGAGCTTGAAATCAGGGAGTGTAGTTCCTCCCCCTTTATTCTTCCTTCTCAGGATTGCTTTTGCTATTCGGGGTCTTTTGTGGCTCCATATGAATTTTAGAACTATTTGATCTAGTTCACTGAAGAATGCTGTTGGTATTTTGATAGGGATTGCACTGAATCTGTAGATTGCTTTAGGCAGGATGGCCATTTTAACAATATTAATTCTTCCCATCCATGAGCACGGAATGTGTTCCCATTTATTAGTATCTTCTTTAATTTCTCTCGAGTGTCTTGTAGTTTTCAGAGTATAAGTCTTTCACTTCCTTGGTTAGGTTTATTCCTAGGTATTTTATTCTTTTGACTGCAATTGTGAATGGAACTGTTTTCCTGATTTCTCTTTCTGCTAGTTCATGGTTAGTATATAGGAATGCAACAGATTTCTGTGTATTAATTTTGTATCCCACAACTTTACTGAATTCAGATATTAGATCTAGTAGTTTTGGAGCGGATTCTTTAGGATTTTTTATGTACAGTATCATGTCATCTGCAAACAGGGACAGTTTGACTTCTTCCTTACCAATCTGGATGCCTTTTATTTCTTTGTGTTATCTGATTGCTGTAGCTAGGACCTGTAGATCTATGTTGAATAAAAGTGGGGAGAGTGGGCATCCTTGTCTTGTTCCTGATCTTAAAGGAAAAGCTTTCAGCTTCTCGCTGTTAAGTATAATGTTGGCTGTGGGTTTGTCACATATGGCCTTTATTATGTTGAAGTCCTTGCCCTGTATACCCAGTGTTTTGAGTTTTTATCATGAATGGATGTTGAATTTTGTCAAATGCTTTTTCAGCATCTAGTGGTTTTTGTCCTTCTTTTTGTGGATGATGTTGATGGATTTTCGAATGTTGTTTCATACTTGCATCCCTGGGATGAATCCTACTTGATCATGATGGATGATCTTTTTGAATTCGGTTTGCAAGTATTTTGTTGAGTATTTTTGCATGTATGTTCTTCAGGCATATTGGTATGTAATTTTCTTTCTTTGTGGACTCTTTGCCTGGTTTTGGTATTGGAGAGATGTTGGCCTTGTAGAATGAGTTTCGGAGTATTCCCTCCTCTTCTACTTTTTGGAAACCTTTAAGTAAGGAGGATGGGTATTAGATCTTCACTAAATGTTTGATAAAATTCAGCAGTGAAACCATCTGGTCCAGGTGTTTTGTTCTTAGGTAGTTTTTTGATTACCAATTCCATTTCTTTGCTGGTAATTGGTCTATTCAGACTTTCTTTTTCTTTCTGGTTCAGCCTTGGAAGGTTGTATTTTTCTAGAAAGTTGTCCATTTCTTCTAGGTTATCTAGTTTGTTAGCATATAATTTTTCATAGTATTCTCTCATAATTCTTTGTATTTGAAGTGAGTCTCTTGTAGGCAGCCTATAGATGGCTCTTGTTTTTTTATCCATTCAGTGACTCTACGTCTTTTGATTGGTGCATTCAACCGTTTACATTTAGGGTGATTATTGATACGTATATACTAATTGCCATTGAAGGCTTTAAATTCATGGTTAGCAGAGGTTCAAGGGTAATTCCCTTACTATGTAACAGTCTGATTTAACTCACTTCGTATGCTATTACAAACACAGCATATAATTTTTTTTCCTCCTTTTTCTTTCACCTCCATTCTTTGTATATTATGAACCATAATCTGTACTCTTTGTCTATCCCTTGTGTGACATCTATTTAGCCTTAAAAATACTTCCATCTATAGGAGGCCCCCCAAAATGCACTGTAGAGGTGGTTTGTGGGAGGTAAATTCTCTCAGCTTTTGCTTATCTGAAAATTGTGTAATCCCTCCTTCAAATTTAAATGATAACCTTGCCAGGTAGAGTATTCTTGGTTCAAGGACTCTTCTGTTTCATTGCATTAAATATATCATGCCACACCCTTCCGGCCTGTAAGGTTTCTGTTTAGAAATCTGATGATAGTCTGATGGGTTTTCCTTTGTATGTGATCTTTTTTCTCTCTCTAGCTGCTTTTAGAAGTCTGTCTTTATCCTTGATCTTTGCATTTTATTATATGTCTTTATGTTGTCTTCCTTGGGTCCCTTGTGTTGGGATGGGAGATCTGTGCGTCTCCATGGCTTGAAACAGTATCTCCTTCCCCAGATTCGGGATGTTTTCAGCAATTATCTCCTCAATGACACTTTCTATCCCTTTTTCTCTCCTTCTTCTGGTAACCCTATAATGCAAACATTGTTCCATTTGGATTGGTCACAAAGTTCTCTTAATATTGTTTCATTCTTAGAGATTCTTTTTTCTTTCTGTGCCTCAGCTTCTTTGTATTCCTATTCTGTAGTTTCTATTCCATTTACCATCTCTTCTACTACATCCAATCTGCTTTTAAGTCCCTCCATTGTATGTTTCATTTCAGATATGGAATTTCTTAATGATTGAATCTCCAGTTTAAATTCATTCCTGAGTTCTTGAATATTTTTCTGTACCTCCATAAGCACGTTTATGATTTTTACTTTGAACTCTCTTTCAGGAAGATTGCCAAGTTCAGTTTCATTGGCCCTTTTTCTGGGGTTTGTGAGATTTTAGTCTGAACCATGCTGTTTTGATGTTTCATATTTCTGTGTGGTGCCCTGTAGTGCCCAGAAGCTCCAGTCTCTGGAGCTGCTCAGCCCCTAGAGTGGGGCTGGGGGTCGTAGGGGAGCGGAGCTGGTGCCTGGGGGGAGGAAAGATGTTTCCTGATTCCTGTCTGCCGTGCCTGTCTCCTGTATGAGAGCCAGTGGGCCAAGCACACAGGTGTAAGCCTCTGTGCTCTGTGTCTCTAGGTATTGTAGGCGGGGTCTTCCTCTGACTGGCCTGACCCCAGCACAGTGACTGCCGGTTTGTGAGCTGGTGCCATCAGGCCAGGAGGAAGGTTCGACATTCTCCGTATCACAGTGGGGGCCTCGGAGATGAGTAGCCAGCCAGGGGAATGGAGCACCTGAAGCTCCTAAAAGTTCCCAATCTGCTGGGCAGAGCGCGCCCAAACAACTTTGTGCCCCTATCCCTGTCCCATGCAGCAAGCCTCATGAAAACCCCGCCCCTTCAGCACTCCTCTTGCTGCTGGAAGCCTTTCAGGCTGCCTGCCTTTCCCTTGTCTGAAAGCGTCTGGGTGTGGATCCCGTCCTCCACAAACGGCCACAATCTGTCTCTCAAGCACTCTTGCCTGTCCCAGCTCCCCATCCTCCAGAGCACCACACAGTGCTGGTTTCTGCTTGCAAAGCAGATCTCCAGGGCTAGGTGTTCAGCAGTCCCAGGCTTCCACCCCCACCCCACTCCATTTCTCTTCCTCCCGCCCATTAGCTGGGGTGGGGGAAGGGCTTGGGTCCCGCTGGATCAAGGCTTTCGTACATCACCCTATTTTGTGAGGGCTGCTCTGTTTGTGAGGTGTGTATGCAGTCTGGTGCAGCCTTCCCTCCTGTTGCCCTTTCAGGATTAGCAACTATTAACTATATTTTTGCACTATCTGTGGTTTTGGGAGGAGCTCTCTGTCTCACCTCCCACGCCATCTTGAATCTTGGTCATACTAATTTTGAGATACTTATTAGATATCTTTATAGGGATGCTGGAAGGCATATGAATATAAAAGCTCAGGCTTATATGTATCTTTCTAGGCTCATTTCTCACTACCGGCCCTCAGTGATCTCTGTGTTCTAGCCATATTGAAAGAAGTTAAACTTCTTCTAGGCCCTTTTTTTGGCATAAGCTGTTACCTCTGTCCAATGATTGAAGTTAAGCTAAGCCTCAGACGGGAGACAGCAATGGAGTTCATTATTTGTTAGTCTATTCCCAGCCAATGTTTAATGAAATACAGCATCCTAAACTTCTCAACCGAGGAACCTTTAAGCTCTCCTGGGGCTTGTTATCTTTTTGTTCTTTCTGGCTTGCCTCAGGGTGAGGACTCCTAATCAAAGCCCCATTACCTCTTTGTTTTCTGTGGTATGCTTTGGTCTCTTGGCCTTGGGCTCCCCAGCAGCATCTTCATCAGACGATCTCCTCCTTTTACCCTTCCCTGCCGAAGACAACAGATGAACAGTTTGGCTATATCTCATATGTTGACAGCAAATGACTGAACAGGACACTAGGTGTCTCTCCGTCCCAAAGACATCTGTAGCTGCCTCTAGGTTATAGTTGTTGAAGAGACTGAGGAACTACAAGAAATTCAAGTTAATGATGAAGTCACCTATAACTCAACATGTTCAAAAAGAAATGTATAATCTTTCTCTCTCAAACTGCTCCTGCTCTAATGCTTCCTTTCACAGTGAATAGCATCATCATCCTCTCACATATGAAAGTCAGACACATAGATGTCATTCTTAACCCTTGTCTTCCTCACCCCTTCTGTTTCTAATGGTATCTAATTTTTCACTGGTTTGTCTATATTTGCCTTTGCCGCAGCTTTCCTGCAGACAGAAAAATCTTTTAAAATGCAAATTAGATTTCACTTCCTTTAAAATCCTTTAGTAGGTTTTCTTTGCCTTAGGATAAAGAACAAATGCTCTACAAGGTCTTATTTGATCTAGCCCTTCTGTCTCTCTAATCTTATCACATGGCTCTCTTTCCTTTGCTCACCACACTACACTGACTTTCTTTTATTTCCTCAAATATCCTATTTTTTACTCACTACATACTATTCCTTTTGCCAAAAATGCTTACCCTGTTCCCCTTCATATCTTATCTCACTGGTTGGCTCCTACTTCTGCTTCAAATCCTAGCTCAAATGTCACTTTCTCTAAGAAGGATGTGCCCTAAACCCAATAAATCTGGTGTCTCTCTCTCTCTCCGTCTGTCTTTCTATATATACATATTGCTATATATTTTCATAACACCTCATACTTCCCCTTCATAGTACTTATCAGTTTGTTAATTACATATCTGTATGGTTATTTGATTAATGTAACTCTCCTACACTAGACTTAAGCCCCATAAGGGCAGGGACCATGATGTTTTTTGTTCATCATTTTATAGATACCACAGTACCTGGCAGAGAGTCAATCCATAGTAAAACTGCTCAATTGATTCATTTATTCACTTAACAATCACTGAGGAAGAATCCACAAATCGGCCAAGTCACAGTTACAGGGATCAAAATTCCTTACCTATCAAGTTCAGTTTAGGAACCAGGTACATATCCTTTTCATTGATGACAAGGGTGGGAGCAGGCGGCAGTGGCCCAGAATCTGAATTCTCAGTGGCAGGCACCAAGGGGCAACGCTGCACAAAGTGTGTGTCTGCTAGTCGCACAAATGTGTTTGATACCTCAGCGTAGTCCATGGTCTTGCCAGCTGTACAACAGGAGGAAAGATGCAGGTGAGATGGTCTAAGATAGTTGAGTGTCCACTTCTGCAGCCAGCCAATCTATGCTTTTGCTAATAGTTGTGGATACAGTACTGACCCTCCATAGTCTCTGTGAGCCGGTCTGCCACTTTCTTCACAACAGCTGACATTGTCATCTTCCCATTCAACAGCAGCTCTTCAACAATTAGCTCTCCAGTGTCACTGTACAGTGTTTTGGCAGTATAGATGTACCGTGGATACCTAAGCATTCGCAACACCCGGCTGCATTGGGCTTCATACTCCACCACACCACGTTTGTGCACTTGATATATCACTAAATTATGTTGGATAAGGACGCAAAGGGCTTTTTTTACCTAGATAGGACCCCCAAAAAAGAGAGAGATCTGAAAACACAGCTTATTATTCCTGGCAATTTTTGTTAGTTTACTAAGCATAAGGAAATGGCTGGATAAGAATCTCTGTATTCCTTCCCTTCCCTCCACTGTAACAGCTAGTAAGAACAACATGTCAATGGAAGAAATCAGGAATATTCCTTGTTATGATGCTCATATGATCTTTCAAAGTACAATTTACTTCCCCTTATTATTCTCATTCCTTAAAAGTGGTACAGAGGTTAATAGAATCTCATTATGAATAAATGAGATATAGTATTGGAAGAGCAAAGATTTGCCTAAGAAGTCACAATGAGACAGGAACACTTTGAGAAGTAGAACCTTGGGCCTACATCTCCTTCTCTTTACCCCAAATAACACTGCTCTGATCCTAGGGCAGGACTGCCCCCTTTTCCATTTTGCAGGTATAGGGAGTAACAATATTCAAAGGTAGATAAAAGCAAGCAAATTAATATCATCCAAACACACCTGATCCAGCGATGTTCCTGTGTCATGGGCTATTGCTCTCAGTGGCTGGCTGCCAGTTCTGATTAGGTGGACTCCAATTTTTTCTACAATCTCTCCGAAATGCTCTTGCAGCAACAAAGAACACAATTTAATTTCTGCTTGAGTCATTGTGCTGAGGAGTCACAGAGCTAGAAAAAAGAAAGACCATATGATGGACGGTTCTTTCACATTGGGAGTAGAGCTGCTAATTCATGTACTTTCTGGAGAGCAATTTGACATTATATATCAAATATAATGTCATATTTAAAATCTTGCATACCTTCAACCTAATAACTTCATTTTAGATACTCTATGAGAAGGAAATAATAAAAAGATGTCACTATAGTTCTTTTTAGAATACTGATATACTGGAAACAACCTAATGTCTAACAGTAAGGGATTAATTCAATAAACTATGGTATACCCATACAAAGGAATACTATGCCAACATTTAAAATGAAGTATAATATAACCTAGCATTGAAAATTGTTCATTAAGTAAAAGAAGCAGGCTACAAAGCAAAATGTAGAGGAAAATTCAGTTATTGTGAAAAACATGTATGCATAGAAAAATAGACTGGAAGATGATATATCAGATTCGTCTTTATGGGATTATGTGTGTTTCTAATTTTCATTACTGGCTTTGCGATCTGTAATAGACCTTAATTTCATTGCTTGGAAGAATTAAGTCCACAGGTTCACAGCCCATTTGGAGTGAATAAAGTGTCATTCCCAATCCATAAATGAAATGACAATCTAGGAAAAGAAATTAAGAGGTTGCCAATAGGGTGTTCCAAATAGGAGCTGAAGTATGTTGTATCAGGGCAGTATTTAATTCTGAAATTTCTACTCCTTGACAAAGTAAACACAAGCAGAAACAGACGTAGTTGGCTGCATAATTACTTCCTTATTATCACAAATGCTACCAAACATTGGTTTGTTCATTTATTTCTCCCATTTCCTCAGAAGCCAATTTCTCATTGCCTCTTAGACTTCGTATCCTCATCCGCATGCTTTGGAGGGGGGGGAGCATCCCAGACCCTTTTGCAATCCAGGAGCTTGGCTCCTGGCTCTTGACTACCTTTACGCAGACTCCTTTTCCGGACTTTGTCTCTTTAACCAGAGACAGGGCCGTCTTGTTCAGACAGCATTTTCCACTAACCTCTGTGTCAACGCAATCTAACGCGGTTGGCTTCGTGCGGCTCCCACTAGCAGTCCGGGCAAAGGGGTAGCCGACCGCCCTTTCTCGCAAAAAGACCGACGACGAGGAGGACGGGGAAAGGGGAAAAACGTGTGCCGCTCTACCCTAGAGTTTCGGTGGTTTCCGGGGACGCTCTTTCTGTCTTCTCGCTGGAAGGTTGGAAGACCGGCTGCGGGCTGTTTGAGAAGGCGGCGGGCGGGCCGCGGCGGGAGGACTCCCCTTCCTGCGCCTTCCTGCGCCTTCCTGGTGCGGGGAGGCGGGCCGCGGACCCGCCGTCTGCGCCGCTGCGTCTCAGGACCCGGCCGACTCACGTGACCGACGTGGACTCTGGTGCCGCCCGCCGCACTGAGGAAGCGGCGGCAGAGCCTCCGACCGCAGCCGACCCGTAGCGGCCTGGCGACGAACGGGCTCGCCGCCCTCTCGGACAGCCGCGGCGGAAGAGAAAAATGGCGGAGGCCTCGGCGGCCGGGGCAGGCGCAGGAGCCGCTGTGACCGCGCACCGGTTTTTCTGCCACTTTTGCAAGGGCGAGGTCAGCCCCAAGCTACCGGTAAGAGCTCCGTGCCCTCTCGGGCATCCGTGTGGATTCCTCGCCCTGATGTCCGGGAATGGGTGTTAAGCTTCCCGCACACCCTAGATTCCCCTTACATCGGCTTCCCAAATGCCTGCTCCTACTGTCTCGGTCGCCGGCCCCAAATTCCGGGCCTGCCGGCCTTGGCTCCGAAACTCCTGCCCAGCCTTTTTTCCTGCTCGGATTCTCCACCTGCTCCTCACTCCCTTTCCTCTCTCTTTACCTGCCCTCCTCCATCTTTTTGTTTTCCTTATCAGTTTTTTTCCTCTGACAACTCTCCCCTCCATTTTCTTGCACTCTTCACCTCGTCTTCTTCCCACGATGACCTCTTTCCCACTCCTTGATACTCTGCGCTCTTGCGTCTCATCTTCCTCTACTTCCTTTTCCACTTCACCAGATCCTCCCTTCCCCCCTTCTCAGTCTCGCGAAATAGCGG
>JAQQAC010012408.1:5949634-6057617 GCA_029783875.1 Phataginus tricuspis | reverse complement strand
GCCAGTGTCTTTAACACCACCTCCCCTACCCGCCTCCCTCCTCCATTCCATTCTGCCCCTTCACGTAATGAAAAGATGAGGACAGAATGCTGGGGATTGCATCCTCTGACATGAAATGGTTTACACAAGTTTCTGCCAGACTGTTAGCTTGCTTGTAGAGAGGTGGTGCTATGGTTGTGAAGGAAGTGCTTCTACAGCATGCTGGCCAGCTACAGCACCCTAGACCCAGAGGCTGTTTTGGGTTGGGTTGTAGCTGTTGCAGAGAGACCCACCGGGATGAAAATTAATCCTTCCTTTGGCCAACCATGTTTAGAATTCGTTATGGTCTTTCTTTTATGTAGAAGCATCCAGGTTCAGCCTTAAAACCGTTTTGCTACATACGAACTTACTCTGTGGTATGTAGTGCCTCGGATGCAATCAGGGAGAAAGCCTGTTAAAAGTTTCTATGTCTTATTTCTTAGAAACACAAATGGAGTCCAGTGTCCAGTGAGTAAGTGCCTAAAGGGTATTTTAGCCTTTTCACCTAAAAGTGCTTTTTCAGGCATTTACGGCATTTTCTTTTTCCTCTACTTATCCTACCCCCAACTTCATAGTTATAGTTTCATGTACGTGCTCTTTTAAGTTTTGCTTGCTGATTTGACTGTGTGTGTGTGTGTGTGTGCGCGTGCGCGTGCTCGCACGAGAGAGCCAGAGAGAGAGAAACATCACAGCCTGCAAACCTCTTTTACTAGAGTCTGAAATTCATCCAGTATGTGTGTAAAGACCAGTGACATGTCGAAGGTGATACCCTGTTGAACATTGTAGTCTTAGTTCACCTGATCTATTTAAGTTGCTGTAAACTATTTGCATTTAACAGTGAGAAAATAGTTTTTTCACAACTTGTATTTTTCCACAACTTATTATATCTTTTCTTCTTACCACTTCAAGTCCTCCCTTCAGAATGTTCCTGAAAAGGGATACTTTAACTTTTTAGGCATTTTTCTAAACCTTAGTTTGATGCCTAGAGGAGATGTTACTGATCTTTTTAGTCTAATTTATTATCTGTTGTGTCCTGATTTGTAAATTTGAGGCCAAATACAATTAAATATAACCGATAACTTCCTGCATGCATACAAGTTTCTTAGATGAATGTTCTGGAAGCGATACCAAGAAATATGTGGTTCCTGCCCTGAAGGACCTCACAATTTTAGAAAAACAAGACAGACCTAGAAAAGTAACAATGCAAGGTGAGTATTGTGGCTTTAGAATTCAAAGGGGTATATGGTAGCATTGGTGAAGTGAGGTCAGGGAAGAAGTGACAGATGGGATGGGATTTAAATTGAGTTTTGAAGGGTAGGTAGAATTCAGGTTGAGAATGAGTTGAGGAAGGGAGAAACATTTAGTAAATCATTGTTCTGCATTTTTACGAAAAGGTGCAGTGCAGTCAGAGGTATAGCTTTGTTTTGTAGATGAGCCAGTGAGTTTCATATTGTTCCCTGGCTATTTCTCTATCCTTAACCCTAGACTGTCATCTTGAAAATGTTGGTTGTAGAAATGACCAGGTCAGTAAGTAGCAGGTTCAGTACAAATCTGTCTCTGCTACTGAAAAACCAACCCAAACACTGGTATAAGTCAGTTATATGATTTTCATATATATAGGACAGTATTGAAAAGTTTTTAAAACCTAGTTTATTATACAAACTTGAAGTACCCTCACTATAAGTACTCAGCATACATTAGGCATGCATTGTTTCCTGAGCTGGACAAATGATATGAAAAATTGAGATGTCTTTCTGAGGATAGTTAGACCTGAACCCAACTTATCTTGAATAAAGTTCGTTTGTTGTTCTTTTTTCTTGATTTAATGTGCATTTCAAGAGGGTACTTACTGTTGTTTAGATGGATCACAGGAACTGTCACCTACTGTCCTCTCTGAACACTAGAGACTGAGTATTGAGTTTTATATCAGCTTTTAATGAGCTATTTAGTAGGTAGGTTTCTTCACTCAGTCTGTGGGAAGGACTGCTTCAGAGTTATCTCTTGTCAGTTTATTCACTGCTTAAAGTCATAATTGTGTTCAGTAGGAACAGGTTGCAAGATTTTACAACTCTCATTTCTTCTACTATCCCCAATCTCTAAGTTACAGCACTTCTTGATACATTTGGAAGTGTGTTCAGGCAATAACAATACCTTACCCAAGGTTCAGCCCTGAAACTACCCTTAGGTTTTTGTTTATTATATATCTTGTGCTACTATTTTGAAAGATTCATGGGTCCAGCTAACTTTAATATCTGTGTTAAAAGAAATAATTTTGGTTATAACTTCTGAGAGAGATTGGAGCATGCCTGATGCTATGCAGGTTGAGCAACATTCAGTTGAATTAGTTAAATTTGGTGAAATAACACTCCTACTGCTAACCTGATCTATCCATTTTAGCTTTGTGTGTCATTGGTTTGAATTCTTCCATATAAGAGAACAAAAGATTCATTTAGAAAGAAGATTTTAAGAAATGAGGGAAGTTGTGAAGGGAATTTTAGAATGAAAATATATTCCGTGATACTGTTATTCTTAGGCTTCAAAAGAGTTTCTACTCTTGAAATGAATATTGATTTAGGAATTTCTTTCTCTTCTTAAAAGTACTTTCCTATTTATGGTGAAAATAATTTTAGTGAATCCCAGGCTTTCAAGTTTTTTTTTTTGCTATTATTAATATACAATTACATGAGCAACATTATGATTACTAGACTCCCCCTATTATCAAGTCCTTACAACACAACCCATTACAGTCACTGTCCATCAGCGTAGTAAGATGCTATAGAATCACTACTTGTCTTCTCTGTCTTGTACTTCCTTCCCCGTACCCCCCCACTACATTATTTGTGCTAATCGTAGTACCCCTTTTTCCCCCTTATCCCTCCCTTCCCACCCCTCTTCCCCAGTCCCTTTCCCTTTGGTAACTATTAGTCCGTTCTTGGGTTCTGTGAGTCTGCTGCTGTTTTGTTCCTTCAGTTTTTTCTTTGTTCTTATACTCCACAGATGAGTGAAATCATTTGATACTTGTCTTTCTCTGCCTGGCTTATTTCACTGGGCATAATAATACCCTCTAGCTCCATCCATATTGTTGCAAATGGTAGGATTTGTTTTCTTCTTATGGCTGAATAATAGTCCATTGTGTATATATACCACATCTTCTTTATCCATTCATCTACTGATGAACATTTAGGTTGCTTCCATTTCTTGGCTATTGTAAATAGTGCTGCGATAAACATAGGGGTGCATATGTCTTTTTCAAACTGGGCTGCTGCATTCTTGGGGTAAATTCCTAGGACTGGAATTCCTGGGTAAAATAGTATTTCTGTTTTGAGTTTTTTGAGGAACCTCCATACTGCTTTCCACAATAGTTGAACAAATTTACATTCCCACCAGCAGTGTAGGAGGGATCCCCTTTCTCCACATCCTCGCCAACATTTGTTGTTGTTTGTCTTTTGGATGTTGGACATCCTAACTGGTGCGAGGTGATATCTTATTGTGGTTTTAATTTGCATTTCTCTGGTGATTAGCGATGTGGAGCATCTTTTCATGTGCCTGTTGGCCATCTGAATACCTTTTTTGGAGAAGTGTCTGTTCAGCTCCTCTGCCCATTTTTTAATTGGATTATTTGCTTTTTGTTTGTTGAGATGTGTCAGCTCTTTATATAATTTGGATGTCAAGCCCTTATCAGATATCATTTATGAATATATTCTCCCATGCCGTAGGATGTCTTTTTGTTCTATTGATGGTGTCCTTTGCCATACAGAAGCTTTTTAGTTTTATATAGTCCCACTTGTTCATTTTTGCTTTTGTTTCCCTTGCCTGGGGAGATATGTTCATGAAGAAGTTGCTCATATTTATGTCCAAGAGATTTTTGCCTATGTTTTTCTTTAAGGGTTTTATGTTTTCATGACTTACATTCAGGACTTTGATCCATTTCACGTTTACTTTTTTGTATGGGGTTAGACAATAATCCAGTTACATTCCCTTACATGTAGCTGTCCAGTTTTGCCAACACCAGCTGTTGAAGAGGCTGTCATTTCCCCACTGTATATCCATGGCTCCTTTATTGTATATTAATTGACCATATATACTTGGGTTTTTATCAGGGCTCTCTAGTCTGTTCCATTGGTCTATGGGTCTGTTCTTCTGCCAGTACCAAATTGTCTTCATTACTGTGGCTTTGTAGTAGAGCTTGGAAGTCAGGGAGCATAATTCCCCCACTTTATTATTCCTTCTCAGGATTGCTTTGGCTATTCAGGGTGTTTTATTGTTCTGTATGAATTTTAGAACTATTTGCTCTACTTCATTAAAGAATGATGTTGGTATTTTGATAGGGATTGCATTGAATCTGTAGATTGCTTTAGGCAGGATGGCCATTTTGACAATATTAATTCTTCCTATCCATGAGCACGGGATGTGTTTCCATTTATTGGTTACTTCTTTAATTTTTCTCATGAGTGTCTTGTAGTTTTCAGAGTATAAGTCTTTCAATTCCTTGGTGAGGTTTATTCCTAGGTATTTTATTCTTTTGGATGCAATTTTGAATGGAATTGTTTTCCTGATATCTCTTGCTGCTAGTTCACCGTTAAGTGTATAGAAATGCAACAGATTTCTGTGTATTAATTTGTATCCCGCATTGTTGCTGAATTCAGATATTAGATCTAGTAGTTTTGGAGTAGATTCTTTAGGTTTATTATGTACAATATCATGTCGTCTGCAAACAGTTTAACTTCTTTCTTTCCAGTCTCGATGCCTTTTATTTCTTTATGTTGTCTGATTGCCGTGGCTATGACCTCCAGTACTATGTTGAATAGAAGTGGGGAGAGTAGGCATCCTTGTCTTGTTTCCGATCTTAAAGGAAAAGCTTTCAGCTTCTCGCTGTTAAGTATATTGACTGTGGGTTTGTCATATATGGCCTTTATTATGTTGAGGTACTTGCCCTCTATATCCATTTTGTTGAGAGTTTTTATCATGAATGAATGTTGAATTTTGTAAAATGCTTTTTCAGCATCTATGGAGATGATCATGTGGGTTTTGTCCTTCTTTTTGTTGACGTGGTGGATGATGTTGATGGATTTTCAAGTGTTGTACCATCCTTCCATCCCTGGGATGAATAGCACTTGATCATGATGGATGATCTTTTTGATGTATTTTTGAATTTGGTTTGCTAATATTTTGTTGCGTATTTTTGCATCTATGTTCATCAGGGATATTGGTCTGTAATTTTCTTTTTTTGTGGTGTCTTTGCCTGGTTTTGGTATTAGAGTGATGTTGGCCTCTTAGAATGAGTTTGGGAGTATTCCCTTCTGTTCTACATTTTGGAAAACTTTAAGGAGGACGGGTATTAGGTCTTGACTAAATGTTTGATAAAATTCAGCAGTGAAACCATCTGGTCCAGGTGTTTTGTTCTTAGGTAGTTTTTTGATTACCAATTCAATACTTTGCTGGTAATTGGTCTATTCAGATTTTCTGTTTCTTCCTGGTTCAGCCTTGGAAGGTCGTATTTTTCTAGAAAATTGTCTTTTTCTTCTAGGTTATCCAGTTTGTTAGCATATAATTTTTCATAGTATTCTCTCATAATTCTTTGTATTTCTGTGGTGTCCGTAGTGATTTTTCATTTCTCATTGCTGATTCTGTTTATGTGTGTAGATTCTCTTTTTATCTTGATAAGTCTGGCTAAGGGTTTATCAATTTTGTTTATTTTCTCAAAGAATCAGTTTCTGCTTTTGATTCTTTCTATTGTTTTATTCTTCTCAATTTTATTTATTTCTGCTTTAATCTTTATTATGTCCCTCCTTCTACTGACTTTGGGCCTCATTTGCTCTTCCTTTTCTAGTTTTATTAATTGTGAATTTAGATGTGCATTTGGGATTGTTCTTCTTTCCTGAGGTAGGCCTGTACTGCAATATGTTTCTCTCTCAGCAGAGCCTTTGCTGCCTCCCATAGATTTTGTGGTGTTGAATTCTTTTTGTCATTTGTCTCCATATATTGCTTGATCTCTGTTTTCATTTGGTCATTGATCCATGGATTATTTAGTAGCATGTTATTACGCCTCCATGTGTTTGTGGGCTTTTTTGTTTCCTTTGTGTAATTTATTTCTAGTTTCATCCCTTTGTGATCTGAGAAGCTGGTTGGTACAATTTCAATCTTTTTAAATTTACTGAGGCTCTTTTTGTGGCCTAGTATATGATCTATTCTTGAAAATGTTCCATGTGCACTTGAGAGGAATGTGTATCCTGTTGCTTTTGGATGGAGTGTTCTGTAGATCTCCGTTAGGTCCATCTGTTCTAATACGTTGTTCAGTGCCTCTGTCTCTTTATTTATTTTCTGTCTGGTTGATCTGTCCTTTGGAGTGAGTGGTGTGTTGAAGTGTCCCAAAATGAATGCATTGCATTCTATTTCCCCTTTTAATTCTGTTAGTATTTGTTTCACATATGTAGGTGATCCTGTGTTGAGTGCATAGATATTTATAACAGTTATATCCTCTTGTTGGACTGACCCCTTTATCATTATGTAATGTCCTTCTTTGTGTGTTGTGACTTTCTTTGTTTTGGATTCTATTTTGTCTGATATAAGTACTGCAACTCCTGCTTTTTTCTCCCTATTAGTTGCATGAAATATCTTTTTCCATCCCTTTATTTTCAGTCTGTGTATGTCTTTGGGTTTGAAGTGAATCACTTGATAGGTCCTGTTTTTTAATCCATTCAGTGACTCTACATCTTTAGATTGGTGCATTCAGACCATTTACATTTAGGGTGATTATCGATATGTATGTACTTATTGCCATTGCAGGCTTTAGATTTGTGGTTACCAAAGGTTCAAGGGTAATTCCCTTACTATCTCACAGTCTAATTTAACTTACTTTAAATGCTATTACAAACAGAATCTAAAGATTCTTTTTTTTTCCTCCTTTTTCTTCCTCCTCCATTCTTTGTATGTTATGAATTATGTTCTGTACTCTTTGTCTGTCTCTTGGGTGACATCTATTTATTCTTAGGAAAACTTCCATCTATAGGAGTCCTTCCAAAATGCACTGTAGAGGTGGTTTGTGGGAGGTAAATTCTCTCAGCTTTTGCTTATCTGAAAATTATTTAATCCCTCCTTCAAATTTAAATGATAACCTTGCCATATAGTGTATTCTTGGTTCAAGGCCCTTCTGCTTCATTGCAGTAAATATATCATGGCACTCCCTTCTGGCCTGTAAGGTTTCTGTTGAGAAATCTGATGATAGCCTGATGGGTTTTCCTTTGTATGTGATTTTTTTTCTCTCTCTAGCTGCTTTTAGAAGTCTGTCTTTATCCTTGATCTTTGCCATTTTTATTATTATATGTCTTGATGTTGTCTTTCTTGGGTTCCTTGCGTTGGGAGATCTGTGCATCTCGAAGGCTTGAGAGACTATCTCCTTCCCCAGATGGGGTAAGTTTTCAGCAATTACCTCCTCAAAGGCAGTTTCTATCCCTTTTTCACTCCTTCTTCTTCTGGTACCCCTATTGTGCGAATATTGTTCCATTTGGATTGGTCACACAGTTCTCTCAATATTCTTCCATTCTTAGAGATTCTTTTTTCTCTCTGTGCCTCACTTTCTTTGTATTCCTCTTCTCTAATTTCTATTCCATTTACCATCTCTTCTACTATGTTGAATCTGCTTTTAAATCCCTCCATTGTATGTTTAATTTCAGGTGTGGAATTTCTTAATGATTGAATCTCAGTCTTAAATTCATTTCTAAGGAACAACCTAAGACAGGCCCAGTTGCAAGGGACCTCAGGTGCGCAACGTGGGAGCCAACTGAAGTGAGGCATAGAACCTCACCCAGATGAGAGAACCTCCAGATGAGAGAGACATTCCCTGTGACAGGCTGTGTCACAGGTGGAGCCCAGCTGAACATCTCTGTCATTTAAAAACTTTGGGCCCATGATTGGACCCAATGTACAAGAAAAGGGGGGAACATAAGAGCAAGAGAAACTCCATTTTAAAAAGGCTATCTTAAGGAAGCAGGCCTCCCCCTAGCAACAACTGGCCACCTGACCATTAAAGGCAAAGGTATGACCCCCACCCCAGACAATTCCCCTAGACCTACATACCTTTACCGTAAAAGGAGAAGCAAAGGTAACATACCTACATACCTTTCATGTTACATCAGCCTGCGGTCAGGCCAGCCAGACTTAGCCAGTGAAACAATGTACAAATCATGCTTGCTTTTGAATCCCCCAACCAGCGCATGCCAGGTGCAAGTTCCTTTCTTCTTGCACCTTGTAATACATAAAAACTTTATCTGCCCTGGGCTCGGGGCTCACATTCCTCACCCGCTGCGTCGGTGAAGGTTGTGGGTCTGAGCTCGAGCTTGAAATAAAAGACCCTTTTGTGTTTGCATTGGAAAAAAAAAATTCATTTCTAAGTTCTTGAATATGTTTCTGTACCTCCATAAGCATGTTTATGATTTTTATTTTGAAATCTCTTTCAGGAAGATTGGTGAGTTCAGTTTCATTTGTTCCTTTTTTCTGGGGTTTGTGAGATTTTGATCTGTACCCTGTTCTTTTGATGTTTCATATTTCTGTGTGGTGCCCTCTATTGCCCAGAAGCTCCAGTCTCTGGAGCCGCTCAGCACCTTTAGTGAGGTTGGGGTGTTAGCGGAGTGGAGCTGGTGCCTGGGGGGAGGAAAGATATGTTTCCTGTCTCCTGTCTATTCAGCCTGTCTCCGGTGTCACAGCCAGTGGGCCGAGCACACAGGTGTAAGCTTGTGTGCTTGGCAACTCTTGCTGTTTTAGGTGAGGCCTCTCTCTGGCTGGCCTGACGCCAGAGCAGTGACTGCCGGTTGCAATGCTGTCAGGCCACGAGTAGGCTCAGCAGGCCTCATATCACAGTTGGGGGCCTCGTTGCTGAGTAGCCAGCCATGGAGATGGAGTGCCTAAAGCTCCCCGAAGTTCCCAGAGCACACTCAGACAACCTTGTCCACCTATCTCTTCTCCCGCGCAGCAAGCTCTGTGTAAACCCAGCACCTTCAGCAGCCCTCTCATTGCTAGGAAGCCTCTCAGACCGCCTGCCTTTCCCTTGTCTCAGAGTGGCCAGGTGTGGATCCTGTCCTCCACAGTCTGCCAGAACCTGTCTCTCAAGCACTCTGCCCATCCCAGCTCCCCATCCTCCAGACCACCATGCAATGTAGATTTCTGCTCTCAAAGCCAATCTCCAGGGCTAGGTGTTCAGCAGTCCCAAGCCTCCACCCCCTCCCCTGCTCTGTTTCTCCTCCTCTCGCCAGTGAGCTGGGGTGGGGGTAGGGCTCCGATCCTGCCGGATCAAGGCTTTTGTACATTACCCTCTTTTGTGAGGTCTTCTCTGTTCATGTGGTCTGTATGCTGTCTGGTGCAGCCTTCTTTCCTGTTGCTGTTTTAGGGTTAGTTATATTAACTATATTTTCACACTATCTGTGGTTTTTGGAGGAGTTCTCTGTCTCACCTCTCATGCTGCCATCTTGAATCTCCCCAGGATTTCAAGTTTATGTGTGATTGGTAAAATGACATTGTGTAGAAGAATTATTTTGATAGAAGAAATTCTTAAGCAACATAAAATTATTTTCAAAACACAGCAGAAGCTTCTACCTCACTTGACTATCCTTTGAGAGACAGTGTGAAGCCACGACTGGTAAGTTATTTGCTATAGGGTTGGACTGGGTGGTACTGCAGAAGGCTGTGTCATGGAATGTAGAGGTGTCATTCCATCTCCACAATACCCTCCCCCACTTTTAAATCAAGGTCAGGGAATATTACCCGTGAGACTGAATCTGGTAAAGTTATCATTAAGCAGGTGAGAGAAATCAAATACAGTGTACACTACTTTTGGTATAGATCAAAAGGGTGTTCTTAAGTGTTTTATGGAGATCAGAGTGTCCAAATCCAGACAAGAGACCAGTCTAATTAAGGACTGCTAGTGTATTGCTCACCTCTGAGGCTCTGCCTGAAGGAACCAGCAGGTTTCTCTCCCTCTCATGTCTCCTTTATTATATCACCGTTGATCTAATGAAATATCATCCTTATTAATAAGTGATGTTATCTGGCTTGGTTCTTTACCACGTGCTGTAGAAGTGATTATCATTGTGCTGTACTTTTAATGAGTACATTGTACTATACTTGTAATAGTGTATTACAGGAAAACTTGATAACCAGCCCATATTAAGAGGAGCTGAAAAGTAATTTCTTAAAGACTTTGTGACTCTTAAAACTCTAAGCTCACCGACCTTGCTTTTTTTTTTATAATTTATTTTGGTATCATTAATCTATAATTACATGTGCAATATTATGGTTATTAAACTCTATACCCTTCATCAGGTTCCCCCCACCAACCCCATTACAGTCACTGTCCATCAGCGTAGTGAGATGCTATAGAATCACTACTTGTCTTCTCTGAGTTGTACAGCCCTCCCCATGCCCCCCCAACATTACGTCTGCTAATCGTAATGCCCCTTTTTCCCTCTTATCCCTCCCTTCCCACCCATCTTCCCCAGTCCCTTTCCCTTTGGTAACTATTAGTCTGTTCTTGGGTTCTGTGAGTCTGCTGCTGTTTTGTTCCTTCAGTGTTTTTCTTTGTTCTTATACTCCACATATGAGTGAAACCATTTGATACTTGTCTTTTTCGGCTTGGCTTATTTCACTGAGCATAAAAACCTCTAGCTCCATCCACGTTGTTGCAAATGGAAGGATTTGTTTTCTTCTTATGGCTGAATAATATTCCATTGTGTATATGTACCACCTCTTCTTTATCCATTCATCTACTGATGGACACTTAGGTTGCTTCCATTTCTTGGCTATTGTAAATAGTGCTGCGATAAACATAGGGGTGCATATGTCTTTTTCAAACTGGGCTGCTGCATTCTTAGGGTAATTCCTAGGAGTGGAATTCCTGGGTCAAATGGTATTTCTATTTTGAGTTTTTTGAGGAACCTCCATAGTGCTGTCCACAATGGTTGAACTAATTTGCATTCCCACCAGCAGTGTAGGAGGGTTCCCTTTTCTCCACATCCTCGCCAACATTTGTTGTTGTTTGTGTTTTGGATGTTGGCCATCCTCACTGGTGTGAGGTGATATCTCATTGTGGTTTTAATCTGCATTTCTCTGATGATTAGCAATGTGGAGCATCTTTTCATGTGCCTGTTGGCTATCTGAATTTCTTCTTTAGAGAAGTGTCTATTCATGTCCTCTGCCCATTTCTTAATTGGATTATTTGCTTTTTGTTTGTTGAGGTGCGTGAGTTCTTTATATATTTTGGATGTCAACCCCTTATCAGATATGTCATTTATGAATATATTCTCCCATACTGTAGGATGTCTTTTCGTTCTACTGATGGTGTCCTTTGCTGTACAGAAGCTTTCCAGCTTGATATAGTACCACTTGCTTATTTTTGCCTTTGTTTCCCTTGCCTGGGGAGATATGTTCGTAAAGAAGTCGCTCATGTTTGTGTCCAAGAGATTTTTGCCTATGTTTTTTTCTAAGAATTTTATGGTTTCATGACTTACATTCAGGTCTTTGATCCACCTTGAGTTTACTTTTGTGTATGGGGCTAGACAGTAGTCCAGTTTCATTCTCTTACATATAGCTGTCCAGTTTTTCCAACAGAAGCTGCTGAAGAGGCTGTCATCTCCCTATTGTATATCCAAGGCTCCTTTATCAAATATTAATTGACTGTATATGTTTGGGTTAATGTTTGTATTTTCTATTCTGTTCCACTGGTCTGTGGGTCTGTTTTTGTGCCAATACCAAATTGACCGACCTTGCTTTTTAAGTTGCTTGATACTTAGAAAGATCCCAGAACAGTATGTAAGTAATGTTAGTAATGTTCTTGAATTGGGAAAGGAATTTAGTGATCTGAGCTGGGTTTGAGAGGTTTTAATCAGTAGATATCTTAAGTTCTGCTATTGGTGACTTACGAGATTAAAAAGTCTACTTGATAATCTAGCATTTTATCCGTATTTATCATATTATCGATATTTAGTAAAATTTCTTGAATTATATAAATTGAATACTCACTATTTAAATTATATTGAAAGTATAGTGGCTTTAAAAGTTGCAGGATACAAAATTAACACACACAAATCTGTTGCTTTCCTATACACTAACAATGAACTAACAGAAAGAGAAATCAGAAAAACAATTCCATTCACAATTGCATCAAAAAGAATAAAATACATAGGAATAAACCTAACGAAGGAAGTGAAAGACCTATACTCTAAAAACTACAAGACACTCCTAAGAGAAATTAAAGAGGACACTAACAAATGGAAATTCATCCCATGCTCTTGGCTAGGAAGAATAAATATTGTCTAAATGGCTATACTACCTAAAACAATCTACAGATTCAACGCAATCCCTATCAAAATACCAACAGCTTTCTTCAGTGAACTGGAACAAATAATTCTAAAATTCATATGGAACCACAAAAGACCCCAAATAGCCAAAGCAATCCTGAGGAGGAGGAATAAAACGGGGAATTACGCTCCATGACTTCAAGCTCTACTACAAAGCCACAGTAATCAAGACAATTTGGTACTGGCACAAGAACAGACCCATAGACCAATGGAACCGACTAGAGACCCCTGATATAAACCCAACCATATATGGTCAATTAATATGTGATAAAGGAGCCATGGACATACAATGGGGAGATGATGGCCTCTTCAGCAGCTGGTGTTGGCAAAACTGGACAGCTACATGCAAGAGAATTAAACTGAACTACTGTCTAACCCCCATACACAAAGGTAAACTCAAGATGGATCAAAGACCTGAATGTAAGTCATGAAACCATAAAACTCTTAGAAAAAAACACAGGCAAAAATCTCGTGGACATAAACATGAGTGACTTCTTTATGAACATATCTCCCCGGGCAAGGGAAACAAAAGCAAAAATGAACAAGCGGGACTATATTAAGCTGAAAAGCTTCTGTACAGCAAAGGACACCATCAGTAGAACAAAAAGACATCCTACAGTATGGGAGAATATATTCATAAATGACGTATCCGATAAGGTGTTGACATGCAAAATATATAAAGAACTCATGCACCTCAACAAACAAAAAGCAAATAATTCAATTAAGAAATGGGCAGAGGACATGAATAGACACTTCTCCAAAGAAGAAATTCAGATGGCCAACAGGCACATGAAAAGATGCTCCACATCGCTAATCATCAGAGAAATGCAGATTAAAACCACAATGAGATAGCACCTCACACCAGTGAGGATGGCCAACATCCAAAACACAAACAACAACAAATGTTGGCGAGGATGTGGAGAAAAGGGAACCCTCCTACACTGCTGGTGGGAATGCAAATTAGTTCAACCATTGTGGACAGCACTATGGAGGTTCCTCAAAAAACTCAAAATAGAAATACCATTTGACCCAGGAATTCCACTCCTAGGAATTTATCCTAAGAATGCAGCAGCCCAGTTTCAAAAAGACAGATGCACCCCTATGTTTATTGCAGCACTATTTACAATAGCTAAGAAATGGAAGCAACCTAAGTGTCCATCAGTAGATGAATGGATAAAGAAGAGGTGGTACATATACACAATGGAATATTATTTAGCCATAAGAAGAAAACAAATCCTTCCATTTGCAACAACATGGATGGAGCTAGAAGGTATTATGCTCAGTGAAATAAGCCAAGCTGAAAAAGACAAGTATGAAATGATTTCACTCATCTGTGGAGTATAAGAACAAAGAAAAACACTGAAGGAACAAAACAGCAGCAGACTCACAGAACCCAAGAACGGACTAATAGTTACCAAAGGGAAAGGGACTGGGGAGGATGGGTGAGAAGGGGGGAAAAAGGGGCATTACGATTAGCAGCCCCACTGTTGGGGCGCCCCGGGGAGGGCTGCACAACTGAGAGAAGACAAGTAGTGATTCTATTGGTGGGGGGAACTGATAAAGGGGGTAGTTTAATCACCATAATATTGCACATGTAATTGTAGATTAATCATACCAAAATAAATTATTTGAAAAAAGTAGTGGCTTTAGTGTTATGAGAGCTTTGCCTCAAAGGTTTTAGTGGTACCTGCATTTTGAACTAGTGTCAGTAAATCTATTCCCTGCAAGGATCTAGAAATAAATATGTATTCTTTTTATTTTTATTATTTTTATTATTTTTATTTTTTTTACAATTTATTTTATTTTAGTATCATTAACCTACAATTACATGAGCAATATTGTGATGATTAAATTACCCCCTTCATCAGGTCCCCCCCACCAACCCTATTACAGTCACTGTCCCCCAGTGCAGCGAGATGAGAATCACCACTTGTCTTCTCCGAGCTGCACAGTTCCCCCCGTGGCCCCCCACCCCATGTCTGCCAATCGAAATGCCCCTTTTACCCTCTTATCCCTCCCTTCCCACCCATCTCCCCAGTCCCCCTCCCCTCGGCAACTGCCAGTCCACTCGTGGGTTCTGTGAGTCCGCTGCTGTTTTGTTCCTTCACCATTTTTTTTTTCTTTGTTCCTATACTCCACACACGAGCGAGATCATCTGGCATCCGTCCCCCCCGGCCCGGCCCACCTCACTGAGCACAATACTCTCCAGCTCCATCCATGCTGCTGCAAATGGCAGGACTTGTTTTTTTCTTATGGCTGCGTAATATTCCATTGTGTATATGTACCACATCTTCTTAATCCATTCATCTACTGATGGGCACTTAGGTTGCTTCCATTTCTTGGCTATTGTAAATAGTGCTGCAATAAACATAGGGGTGCACCTGTCTTTCTCAAACTGGGCTGCTGCATTCTTGGGGTAAATTCCTAGGAGTGGGATTCCTGGGTCATATGGTATTTCTATTTTGAGTTTTTTGAGGAACCTCCATACTGCTTTCCACAATGGTTGAACTAATTTGCATTCCCACCAGCAATGTAGGAGGGTTCCCCTCTCTCCACATCCTCGCCAACATTTATTGTTGTTTGTGTTTTGGATGTTGGCCATCCTCACTGGTGTGAGGTTAAATATTTATTCTTATGGGTGGAAGGCTAGTTCTAGTTTTGAAGTTCTGCTGATAAGTAGACATGTGTATATTGGGGAAACCTGTGGGATTTTTTTACTATGAGGAAGAACAGGAATCTTAAAATTAAACTCAATGCTGATGAAATTCTTTGAATTTTTTGGGGGAAGTACCACCTGGATGCTAACACTTTGTATGTCTTTTATGTTGTTATTTATTTATTTTTTAAATTTTGGTATTATTAATGTACAATTACATGAGCAACATTATGGTTACTAGACTCCCCCTATTATCAAGTGCCCACCACATATCCCATTATAGTCACTGTCCATCAGCATATGTTTACTTGGGGTTTTATGATTTATATTCAGGGAGAGCATGCCGAGACCTTTCAGATAGCTATCTTATTAGAAGAGGAAAGATGTATATTGATTCTTACTCTCTATAGTTAAATTAGAAGGGGTCTAATAATAAGCTTGTAGATGTTAACTTCTTTTTCATGTCTCCATAACTTAATAATGAGCAATAATGAAGATAGGGTAGAGCAGTTCTCAGCTGGGACAGTTTTACTCCCCAGGAGCACATTGGGCAATGTCTGTGATATTTTGCTTTTCACACTCAGGGGAGAGGGAGAATTGTTTCTGGCATCTAGTGGGTAGAGGCCAGGGTTGCTGATTAATATGCTATAATGCATAGGACAGCCCTCCACAACAAAGAATTTTTGGGCCCCAAATGTCAAGAGTGCTGAGGCCGAGGAACCCTAGTGTAGAAGGATAAAAGGATTGTCACTCTCTTCCTGTGTCAGAGTGCTTGAGGCTTTCTTCTGGTGTAACTTTCTAATTTTGGGATTCTAATGAGAATTTTCAGTAAGATAATTGAGACTATATAATTTTAGCTAAGTCCCTAATGGGAGGGATTATTTAGAACAATAGTTAGTGGCTGCTATTCCATTATAGCAGTGTCTGTTGGGGTCACTTTCTCTCCTTGTGGTTACTGAGACCAGAGGAATTGGATCAGTCTTCTCAAGTTACACACTGTAGGGCAACTTCTGAAAGAAAAGTATCCACATTTTTTGTCAGTTGGGAATTAACTGAGGTAGTAATGCTGCATGTAAAGTGAGACATCTGGAAATTCCAGTTTGAAAAGAAAGATTAAAAAGCAGACAACAAACCTAACTTTCAGTTTTTCTGTATCTCTTCTTAGCATTAATCAAGTTTTACTTTCTATGTTTCTCTTATAGCTCTTAGAAGTTCCATGAGCTCAAGAGTGCTTAAACTTTTAGTTTCTTAAACTCTTGGTTGAGAGAGTGAACTGAAGTTCTCCATCTTTGTTCTAATACTAATTCCTAATGTGACTGGAGTGGAGAGAGTCATTTGACTTTCTCAGTTTACCTTAGTATACCTCACTGTAAAATATTACTAAGATGCACTTATTGGAAGTTCTGAGAAGTGGAGCTATGTAACCTTTGATTGAAAGGTAGTGTAGGAATGAGCAATCCTTATTTGTAGAGAAATAGGGCCTTTAAAAACATTTTAGGTAGTTCTTACAGTTTCACATTCAGAAGTTTAAGTTAGATTCTGAAAGAGTTTTAAAATCTTTTTAAAAAATTCAATTGTTAGCAGTTCAAAGTTTCTTATAAAGATAAACAATATTATGTTGTTTTCTGTAGTCAGTGATTCTGTAACATCTTTCTGTGTTGACAGATAGTAACCACACTAGAGGGGCTGAGGATTTACTAATATGGTTAACTGTTGAACCACTGTGTTAATGTATTTGAAACCAGTATAAGATTGTATATCAACAATACCTTAATAAAAAAAAAATCTAAAAAATATATTGGTTTCAAGTATACAACACAGTGACTTGACAATTATCTTCATTATTAAATACTCACCCCAACTAGGGTAGTTACTGTCAACATAGAACGATATTGCAGTTTTATTGACTATATTCTCTATGCTGTACTTGCATTTTCATGACTAATTTGTATTGATTGAGATTTTGTCCCTCTTCATCCTTTTCTTGTGTTTCACCCACCCACCCTAATCCCTTCCCTGTGGTAATCACCAGTCACTTCTCAGTGTCTATGAGCCTGTTTCTGTTCTTTTGTTTTGTGTTTTAGATTTCACAAATAAAGGAACTCATACGGTATTTGTATTTCTCTGCCTGGTGTATTTTACGTGGCATAATAATTTGGCTTGTGATAATTTCCTTTTCAGGAATAGTTTTGTAAATCTTTTTTTTATTATAGTTCTGTTCAGTTAACTCATTATTTTCTTACTTTGTAATGCTCAGTGGCTGCTTTTATCAACCAGTTCATATGTGATCTTTCCTGACCTGAATGTCCCTTAAGTGAATTAGACCATACTTATAATATTCTTTTGTGCAATGTTCTTTTATTGATTGGGAGGTCTGTACTAGAATTCGAAATATTATTTGTATTTTGATGAAAAGGTCTACATCATAGGTTCTGGGTTTGCTGGGCACATGGCAGAAAGGAGGACAGTGCTAAATTATTTTATTTAAAAGTCTTGTTATTTTATCTACTCTAAAGGTCTGGTCTTAATTCTTGTCTTCCTGGTTTTGAACTGAATCTTTTAAAATGGAATTGTGATAGTAGCTGGTGAAAAGTTTTACTTCGCAAAATAAAAAAGTTTACAATCCTTTGTGGGTTCTTCATTTTTTAATTTTAAAATTGAACTGCTTTGTGGATCTGAAAGTCTGGAACTCAGTAGTCTAAATAAATGTTTCTCAAACTGGGTGCCAGGAGTTTTACCAGAAGTACAGAATCATGGTAAAATGCTGCATATTAAATCTTTTCCCAGTCTCCATCCCTCTCTTTCCCATATTACAGTACAGGATAGCATATAATCATTCTGAAAAATCATTCAGAAAAGCAACATGCTTAATAACATTGCTTAATCCAGCCTTTTCCGGATCTGTTTTTTCTTAATAGTCCACTGATTAATGTCTTGTGGAACATGTTTTGAGAAACGCTCCACATTCAAATTGCTTGGAGAAATTTATTAGAATCCACAACTTGTTGGAAACTATTATGTTCCAGGCACTATTTCATTGATAAAGTGACTTGCCCAATATCACACAGCTAGTTTGTTATTCTCTGTTTCCAATCCAGTTTTTTTTTCAATTTTTAAATTATCTTTTAATTTAATTTATTTTTATTTTATTTATTTATTTTTATTTTGCTATTATTAATATACAATTACATGAACAACGTTGTGGTTACTAGACTCCACCTATTATCAATACCCCATTGCAGTCACTGTCCATCAGTGTACTGGGACGTTATAGAATCACTACTTGTCTTCTCTGTGTTCTACTGCCTTCCCTGTATCCCCCCACCGAACACCCAACCCCGCTATGTTATGTGTGCTAATTGTAATAGCCCTTTTTCCCCCTTATTCCCCCCTTCCCACCCCTCTTCCCCAGTCCCTTTCCCTTTGGTGACTGTTAGTCCATTTTTGGATTCTGTGAGTCTGCTGCTGTTTTGTTCCTTCAGTGTTTTCTTTGTTCTTATACTCCACGGATGAGTGAAATCATTTGCGACTTGTCTTTCTCTGCCTGGCTTATTTCACTGAGCATAATACTCTCTAGCTCCATCCATGTTGTTGCAAATGGAAGGATTTGTTTTCTTCTTATGGCTGAATAATATTCCATTGTGTATATATACCACATCTTCTTTATCCATTCATCTACTGATGGACATTTAGGTTGCTTCCATTTCTTGGCTATTGTAAATAGTGCTGCGATAAACATAGGGGTGCATATGTCTTTTTCAAACTGGACTGCTGCATTCTTAGAGTAAATTCCTAGGACTGTAATTCCTGGATCAAATAGTATTTGCATTTTTAGTTTTTTGAGGAACCTCCATACTACTTTCCACAATGGTTGTACTAATTTACATTCCCACCAGAAGTGTAGGAGGGTTCCCCTTTCTTCACATCCTTGCCAACATTTGTTGTTGTTTGTCTTTTGGATGTTGGCCATTCTAACTGGTGTGAGGTGATATCTCATTGTGGTTTTAATTTGCATATCTAATGACTAGTGATGTGGAGCATCTTCTCATGTGCCTGTTGGCTATCTGAATTTCTTCTTTGGAGAAGTGTCTGTTCAGCTCCTCTGCCCATTTTTTAATTGAATTATTTGCTTTTTGTTTGTTGAGATGCGTGAGCTCTTTATATAATTTGGATGTCAACCCCTTATTGGATATGTCATTTATGAATATATTCTCCCATACTGTAGGATGTCTTTTGTTCTACAGATGGTATCCTCCGCTGTACAGAAGCTATTTAGTTTGATATAGTCCCACTTGTTCATTTTTGCTTTTGTTTCCCTTGCCTAGGGAGATATGTTCATGAAGAAGTTGCTCATGTTTATACCCAAGAGATTTTTGCCTATATTTTTCTCTAAGAATTTTATGGTTTCATGACTTACATTCAGGTCTTTGATCCATTTTGCGTTTACTTTTGTGTATGGGGTTAGACAGTAATCCAGTCTCATTCTCTTACATGTAGCTGTCCAGTTTTCGCAACACCAGCTGTTGAAAAGGCTGTCATTTCCCCATTGTGTATCCATGGCTCCTTTATCGTATATTAATTGACGATATATGGCTGGGTTTATATCTGGGCTCTCTAGTCTGTTCCACTGGTCTGTGGGTCTGTTCTTGTGCCAGTACCAAATTGTCTTGATTACTGTGGCTTTGTAAGAGAGCTTGAAGTCAGGGAGCATAATTCCCCCTGCTTTATTCTTCCTTCTCAGGATTGCTTTGGCTATTTGGGGTCTTTTGTGGTTCCATATGAATTTTGGAACAATTTGCTCTAGTTCATTGAAGAATGCTGTAGATGTTTTGGTAAGGATTGCATTGAATCTGTAGACTGCTTTAGGCAGGAAGGCCATTTTGACAATATTAATTCTTCCTAGCCAAGAGGATGGGACGAATTTCCATTTATTAGTGACCTCTTTAATTTCTCATACAAGTGTCTTGTAGTTTTCAGGGTATACGTCTTTCACTTCCTTGGTTAGGTTTATTCCTAGCTATTTTATTCGTTTGGATGTGACTGTGAATGGAATTGTTTTCCTGATATCTCTTGCTGCTAGTTCATGGTTAGTGTATAGGAATGCAACAGATTTCTGTGTATTAATTTTGTATCCCGCAACTTTGCTGAATTCAGATATTAGATCTAGTACTTTTGGAATAGATTCTTTAGGGTTTTTTTATGTACAATAATATGTCATCTGCAAACAGGGACAGTTTGAATTCTTCCTTGCCAATCTGGATGCCTTTTATTTCTTTGTGTTGTCTGATTGCCATGGCTAGGACCTCCAGAACTATGTTGAATAAAAGTGGGGAGAGTGGGTATCCTTGACTTGTTCCAGATCTTAAAGGAAAAGCTTTCAGCTTCTCACTCTTAAGTGTAATGTTGGCTCTGGGTTTGTCATATATGGCCTTTATTATGTTGAGGTACTTGCCTTCTATACACATTTTGTTGAGAGTTTTTATCATGAATGGATGTTGAATTTTGTCAAATACTTTTTCAGCATCTATGGGGATGATCATGTGGTTTTTGTCCTTCTTTTTGTTGACGTGGTGGATGATGTTGATGGATTTTCGAATGTTGTACCATCCTTGCATCCCTGGGATGAATCGCACTTGATCATGATGGATGATCTTTTTGATGTATTTTTGAATTTGGTTTGCTAATATTTTGTTGCGTATTTTTGCATCTATGTTCATCAGGGATATTGGTCTGTAATTTTCTTTTTTTGTGGTGTCTTTGCCTGGTTTTGGTATTAGAGTGATGTTGGCCTCTTAGAATGAGTTTGGGAGTATTCCCTCCTGTTCTACATTTTGGAAAAGGAGGACAGGTATTAGGTCTTCACTAAATGTTTGATAAAATTCAGCAGTGAAACCATCTGGTCCAGGTGTTTTGTTGTTAGGTAGGTTTTTGATTACCAATTCAATTTCTTTGCTGGTAATTGGTCTATTTAGATTTTCTGTTTCCTGGGTCAGCCTTGTAAGGTTGTAGTTTTCTGGAAAGTTGTCCATTTCTTCTAGGTTATCCAGTTTGTTACCACATAACTTTTCATAGTATTTTCTCATAATTCCTTGTATTTCTGTGGTGTCCATAGTGATTTTTCCTTTCTCATTTCTGATCCTGTTTATTTGTGTGGTTTCTCTTTTTATCTTGGTAAGTCTGGCTAGGGGGTTATCTATTTTGTTTATTTTCTTTAAGACCCACCTTCTGCTTTCATTGATTCTTTCTATTGTTTTATTCTTCTCAATTTTATTTATTTCTGCTTTAGTCTTTATTATGTCCCTCCTTCTACTGACTTTGGCCTCTTTTGCTCTTCCTTTTCTAGTTTCCTTAATTGTGAGTTTAGATGTGCATTTGGGATTGTTCTTCTTTCCTGAGGTAGGCCTGTGCTGTGATTTATTTCTCTCTCAGCACAGCCTTTGCTGCGTCCCATAGATTTTGTGGTGTTGAATTCTTTTTGTCATTTGTCTCCATATATTGCTTGATCTCTGTTTTCATTTGGTCATTGATCCATGGATTATTTGGGAGCATGTTATTACGCCTCCATGTGTTTGTGGGCTTTTTTGTTTCCTTCGTGTAATTTATTTCTAGTTTCATCCCTTTGTGATCTGAGAAGCTGGTTGGTACAATTTCAATCTTTTTTAATTTACTGAGGCTCTTTTTGTGGCCTAGTATATGATCTATTCTTGAAAATGTTCCATGTGCATTTGAGAGGAATGTGTATCCTGTTGCTTTTGGATGGAGTGTTCTGTAGACGTCCGTTAGGTCCATCTGTTCTAATACGTTGTTCAGTGCCTCTGTCTCTTTATTTATTTTCTGTCTGGTTGATCTGTCCTTTGGAGTGAGTGGTGTGTTGAAGTGTCCCAAAATGAATGCATTGCATTCTATTTCCCCCTTTAATTCTGTTAGTATTTGTTTCACATATGTAGGTGATCCTGTATTGGGTGCATAGATGTTTATAGTAGTTATATCCTCTTGTTGGACTGACCCCTTTATCATTATGTAATGTCCTTCTTTGTGTGTTGTGACTTTCTTTGTTTTGGATTCTATTTTGTCTGATATAAGTACTGCAACTCCTGCTTTTTTCTCCCTATTAGTTGCATGAAATATCTTTTTCCATCCCTTTATTTTCAGTCTGTGTATGTCTTTGGGTTTGAAGTGAATCTCTTGTAGGCAGCATATAGATGGGTCCTGTTTTTTTTATCCATTCAGTGACTCTACATCTTTAGATTGGTGCATTCAGACCATTTACATTTAGGGTGATTATCGATATGTATGTACTTATTGCCATTGCAGGCTTTAGATTTGTGGTTACCAAAGGTTCAAGGGTAATTCCTTTACTATCTAACAGTCAATTTTTTTTTTGTGTGTCCTCTTTAATTTCTCCTAGGAGTGTCTTGTAGTTTTCAGAGTACAGGTCTCTTACTTCCTTCGTTAGGTTTATTCCTAGGTATTTTATTCTTTTAGGTGCAATTGTGAATGGAATTGTTTTTCTGATTTCTCTTTCTGTTAGTTCATCATTAGTGTATAGGAAAGCAACAGATTTCTGTGTGTTAATTTTGTATCCTGCAACTTTGCTGAATTCAGATATTAGTTCTAGTAGTTTTGGAGTGGAGTCTTTAGGGTTTTTTATGTACAGTATCATGTCATCTGCAAATAGTGACAATTTGACTTCTTCTTTACCAATCTGGATGCCTTGTATTTCTTTGCTTTGTCTGATTGCCGTGGCTAGGACCTCCAGTACTATGTTGAATAACAGTGGAGAGAGTGGGCATCCCTGTCTTGTTCCCGATCTTAGATGAAAAGCTTTTAGCTTCTCACTGTTAAGTATGGTGTTAGCTGTGGGTTTGTCATATATAGCCTTTATGAGGTTGAGGTACTTGCCATCTATACCCATTTTGTTGAGAGTTTTAATCATGAATGGATGCTGAATTTTATCAAATGCTTTTTCAGCATCTATGGAGATGATCATGTGGTTTTTGTTCTTCTTTTTGTTGATGTGATGGATGATGTTGATGGATTTTCGAATGTTGTACCATCCTTGCATCCCTGGGATGAATCCCACTCGATAATGGTGAATGATCCTCTTGATGTATTTTTGAATTCGGTGTGCTAATATTTTGTTGAGTATTTTTGCATCTACGTTCATCAGGGATATAGGTCTGTAATTTTCTTTTTTGGTGAGGTCTTTGCCTGGTTTTGGTATTAGAGTGATGCTGGCTTCATAGAATGAGTTTGGAAGTATTCCCTCCTCTTCTATTTTTTGGAAAACTTTAAGGAGAATGGGTGTTATTTCTTCTCTATATGTCTGGTAGAATTCAGAGGTGAATCTGTCAGGTCCGGGGGTTTTGTTCTTGGGTAGTTTTTTGATTACCGATTCAATTTCGTTGCTGGTGATTGGTCTGTTTAGTTTTTCTGTTTCTTGCTTGGTCAGTCTTGGAAGGTTGTATTTTTCTAAGAAGTTGTCCATTTCTTCTAGGTTTTGCAGCTTGCTAGCATACAGATGCTCATAATATTCTCTTATAATTCTTTGTATTTCTGTGGGGTCCGTCGTTATTTTTCCTTTCTCATTTCTGATTCTGTTTATGTGTGTAGATTCTCTTTTTCTCTTAATGAGTCTGGCTAGGGGTTTATCTATTTTGTTTATTTTTTCAAAGAACCAGCTCTTGGTTTCATTGATTTTCTCTATTCTAACAGTCAAATTTAACTTACTTCGTATGCTATTACAAACAGAATCTAAAGATTCTTTTTTTTTCCTCCTTTTTCTTCCTCCTCCATTCTTTGTATGTTATGAATTATATTCTGTACTCTTTATCTCTTGAGTGACATCTATTTAGCCTTAGGAATACTTCCATCTATAGGAGTCCCTCCAAAACGCACTGTAGAGGTGGTTTGTGGGAGGCAAATTCTCTTAGCTTTTGATTTTGTGACAATGTTTAATCCCTCCTTCAAATTTAAATGATAACCTTGCCAGGTAGAGTATTCTTGATTCAAGGCCCTTCTACTTCATTGCATTAAATATATCATACCACTCCATTCTGGCCTGTAAGGTTTCTGTTGAAAAATCTGATGATAGCCTGATGGGTTTTCCTTTGTGTGTGATCTTTTTTCTCTCTCTAGCTGCTTTTAAAAGTCTGTCTTTATCCTCGATCTTTGCTGTTTTAATTATTATACGTCTTTATGTTGTTTTCCTTGGTCCCTTGTGTTGGGAGATCTGTGCAGCTCCATGTCTTGAGAGACTCTCTCCTTCCTCAGATTGGGGACGTTTTCAGCAATTACCTCCTCAATGACACTTTCTATCCCTTTTTCTCTCTTCTTCTTCTTCTGGTACCCCTATTATGCAAATATTGTTCTGTTTGGATTGGTCACACAGTTCTCTCAATATTCTTTCATTCTTAGAGATTCTTTTTTCTCTCTGTGCCTAAGCTTCTTTGTATTCCTTGTCTCTAATGTCTCTTCCATTTATCGTCTCTTCTACTACATCTAATCTGCTTTTAAATCCCTTCATTGTATGTTGCATTTCAGATATGGAATTTCTTAATGATTGAATATTGGTCTTAAATTCATTCCTGAGTTCTTGAATATTTTTCTGAAGCATGTTTATCATTTTTATTTTGAACTCTCTTTCAGGAAGATTGGTGAGTTCAGTTTCAGTTGTTCCTTTTTTCTGGGGTTTGTGAGATTTTGGTCTGAACCATGTTCTTTTGATGTTTCATATTTCTGTGTGGTACCCACTTGTGCGCAGAAGCTCCAGCCTCTGGAGCTGCTCAGCCCCTAGAATGAGGTTGGGGGTTGTCGGGGAGTGGAGCTGGTGCCTGGGGGGAGAAAAGGTCTGTTTCCTGGTTCCCGTCTGTGGTGCCTGTCTCCAGTTTTAGGGCCAGTGGGCCAAGCCCACATGTGTAAGCCTCTGTGCTTTGCGTCTCTAGCTGCTGTAGGTGGGGCCTCCCTCTGACAGGCCTGACGTCAGCACATTAACTGCCCATTTGTGATCAGGTGCCTGCAGGCCAGGAGGAAGTCTCGGCAGGCTGTTTGTCACAGGGTGGGCTCTCAGAGCTGAGTAGACAGCCACAGGGATGGAGCATCTGAAGCTCCTCAAAGTTCCCAACCAGCTGGGCAGAGCTCACCCGGACAACCTTGTACAGCTCTCCCTTCTCCCATGCAGCAAGCTCTGTGGAAACCCCGCCCCTTCAGCAGCCCTCTTGCTACTGGGAATCCTCTCAGACCACCCACCCTTCCTCTGACACAGAGGGGCTGTGTGTGGATCCCATCATCCACAACAGCTGGAATGTCAGTCTCCCAGGCTCTCCCTCCGTCCGAGCTCCCCAACATCCAGAGCACCACACATTGTAGGTTTCTGCTCACAAAGCAGATCTCCAGGGCTAGGTGTTCAGCAGTCCCAGGCTTCCACCTCCTCCCCGCTCTGTTTCTCTTCCTTCCGCCAGTGAACTGGGGTAGGGAAACGGCCTGGGTCCCTCTGGATTAAGGCTTTTGTTCGTTACCCTGTTTCGTGAGGTCTGCTCTTTTCGTGAGGTCTGTGTGCAGTCTGGTTTAGCCTTCTTTCTTCTTGCTGTTTTAGGGTTGTATTAATTATGTATATTTTTGTATTATTTGTGGTTTTGGGAGGAGTTTCCATGTCACCTCTCATGCCGCCATCCAGTAAATTATTGTTTTAAGCCACTAAATTTTGGGTGCTTTGTTAGGCAGTAATAGGAAACTATCAGGAGAGAGAATGTGCCTATTAGGAGAGGGTGTGGGAATTACAGGTCAGCAGTGGAAGAACAGAAATGAGTCAGAGGCCAGCATCAGTTGTGCTCTTCCTGGTAGTGCCCTGGGGGAGAGGAATCCCAGGTTCTGGATTTTGAGGATTGGGTTTATTCTCATAATGGCGATGGGTCTATTAGGCCATCCTAGCATGATGAAACAATCTGTATATCCACTTATGTTATTGTTCTGATTCTCTGTAAATTCACAGGAACATGAGAGATAATAAATTATTGTTTTAAGCCACTTAAACCTTGGATGTTTGTTAGGCAGTATCAGAAAACCAGAACATTGCCCAAGGGATGGAGAAGAGCTTTGAATCTGATTTATTTATTTAGCAAATAATTATAATCTACAATAACTATAATAGCTATATTTATTAAACATCTACTGTCTAATATACCAGTCACTGAGTTAGGTGTTTGGCAAACATCTTAATCTTTCCAATACGAAGCAAGCATCTCTGTTTTACTGATGCGGAAATTGAATCTCAGAAAGGTAATTTGCCTGATACCTCTTAGAGGTAGAGATCTGGTCTCTAATTCCAAAACTCTTTACAATGTGCCATGATACTTTCTGGGTAAATTTGCTGAACAGTAAAAAGGGCCACTTGGTAACTTTTTCATTGAAATTTGAGTAAATTGGCGTTTTGGGTTTTATATGTATGGCCTCTGAATTTGATTTTCTGTGAATCTTCCTCTGAGAGATCTTCTCTTGGTCTGCTAAATTAGATTTCCGAATTTATAAGATTGGAAGTTTGAGACCTTGTATTGTGTGTTCATCAGGGCTAGCACTCTGTAAGGGAGGGAGAGAGGGGGCTGAATGGCTGCTGAATTTCCCAAGGCCTCCTTTGGGCCTCCCATAAACTTTTCCATTCAGTCTTCAGCAGATTATAGTTCCTGTTCCTTTCTGTAAAAGCAGTTATTTTCAATCACTGTGGTATATGAAAAGAATACGGAGTTCTGAATTCAAGAAAGACCAAGGTTCAAAGCTCTTTTCCATCCCTTGGGCAATGTTGTGGTGGGCAATGTTGTGGTTTTCTCTTACTGCCTAACAGATCACCCAAGATTTAGTGACTTAAAACAATAATTTATTATCTGTCACTTTTCTGTGGATTTACAGAGTTCAGCTGGTCAGTTCTCACATGCAGTTATGGTCAGATGGTGCCTGGAGATGGAGCCATCTGAAGGTGCCGCTGGGCTGGACCTTCAGTGTGGTTTTTCCCTCTTACAATCCAGTCCTTGTCTTTGGTGCTCCTCTGTGGCCTCTAGTCCAGCAAAGTAGGCTGGATTTATGTGGCTGTTCAGGGCTCTAAGAGTCAGGAAGCAGAAACTGTCAGGGATTAAGGGCTTTGTCTGGAACGAGTCTAGTATTCTATGAGTTAAGTCATAGGGTTCCCTGGATTCAAAGGGAATAGAGTGGAAGGTCACATTGCAGAAGAGCATGTGAGTTGGGACGTTTTGTTGGGATCATCTCTGGGAAATCAAATCTGCCTCAGACAACTTACTTTATGTTCTTCTCTGTAAAATAGAAATAATATTCACCTCACACAGTGGTTTGGAGGACTAGTACAGTGCCAGGCCCATCATAGGTGTTTCATAAATGTAAGTACCCTTCTCCCTTAGTTCTCCGACATAATAGATTACTTCCAGTCTGCTTTAACTTTGGGTCACAGTTTGTTCAGTTGACCTGGCTATGTTTCTCAGACTGATGTAACTTAAAACAAACTAAAAATTTTGAAAATAGCGGAAAATTTCAAATGTATCAAAAGAAGAGAGAATAGTATAAGCAACCCACATATACCCAGCTTCAATAGTTACCTTAGGTAATCTTGTTTTATTAATCTCTACCCTCACTCAACATCTTGTCTCCACATTAGTTTGAAGCAATTGATATCATTTCTAAGTCTTCAGTGTAAAGGGTGGCACTCTTGGGTGTAGCTGGAAGTTGAGAAAAGTAGCAAATTAATGTGAATCCAGAAGAAAAATGGTGGTAGTAAGTAGAATGCTATCAGGCCTTTAAAAAGAAAATCTAGAAACTGGAGCTATAATTTCTTCAGAATGTTATTTTGGGGTTTTCCAATTTGCAAGAGAATGGAAGTGAGATGATTTTTTTGAGACCAGATCTTTGTTCTAAGATACTGAAGAATGTAAGGACAAATGTGCATTTTTTACTTTGATAATTAAAGAATTATGAGACTGGAATTCTAAAAAGTTCTCTGTATTTCCTGTAATGTCCATGGTTGAGAAGTTTGTTTTGTAATCAGATACTTTTATGAAGAATAATTCACGGAGCATTTGGAAAGAATTTTGGTTCTCTTCCCTATTATCAAAATAGAATTCTGTAGAAAGGTTTGATTGCACTTACAAATGGAAGGTGTACCTAGTGACAGGAAGAACCCTGTAGTACTCCTACGGTTTGGTTTATACCTCTGAACTGTCCTGTTTTGTGAGGGAGCTATAGTGGCTGACGGCCTGGTTCCTAGAACCATGCCTGGGATCATGAAGAGAGGACTTGTGTATTTCTCTACTGTAAATTGGTATGATTCTTGCTTCAGAGTGTTTTTTGTCTTCCCACTTGTGATACCTGCCTTTTGACGTTATTTTCTCTCTGTCACATCTCTATCATTTTGGAAGTTTCAGTATCAGTGTAGACGACCCTTTAAATCTAAAGACATTCCTCACTATGTCACTTTAGCCACCTTTTCCCAAAACTGTATCTTGGACTTTGTGATCACCCAGAGGGTTCTACCTCTGAGATCTTAGGCTCCACTGTCCTATGATCTGGCCACAACTTCTTGTTTCCAGCTCTTTTAATTATTTGCTTCAACTCTTCCCATTCTGTTTATCAGATTCTGGTACTTTGACTCCTGTTTGTGAGGTCTTCGGCAAATAATTTCATGTTTATTTATTCAGTAAATATTTATCAAACACCTGCCTGTCCTAGGCATCTAGTGGTAAACAAAACTGATCTGGACCTTGCCATTATGAAACTTAGAGCTTACTGAATGGAGGCAGGCATTTAAAAAGCATTAAACAAACACAATTACAAATTGTCGTAAGTGCTGTGCTATAAAGGAATGAATGGGGTGCTGTAGTAGAAAATAGTAAGAGGAAACCACTTAGATTGGGTGGTGAAGGGACTTCCTGATGTGATATTAAAATGGAGACTTTAAAAGGATTTGAAGTCCTTTGCCATGCAAAAGGTTAGGTGAATAATAGTATCTCAGTTACAGGAGCAATATGTATGAAAGCTTAGCAGCAGGGATGAGCTTGATGAGTTAGTAAACTTGAAAGACTTGCAGTTGGAATGCTCTGAGGGAGGGAGAGAGTGGCCTGGAGTAAGGCGGGCAAGTTGAACAGAGACCAGCTGAATCAGGGCCATGTAAATCATGTTTAAGAGTTTGATTTTATTCTGAGTGTTTTGGAGAATAGTTGAGAGGGTCTAAGCTGGGAAATGACATGGTCCCATTTATGTTTTAAAAAAGATCGTTCTGATTACAATATGTAGAACAGATAGGAAAAGGTTAGAAGAAAAGCAGACAGCACTTAAACAGGAAGATATTCAGTGTCTAGAGCCAGTGCTGGCTTGGGTTAAGATAGAGTGCCACTGGGCCAAGCAGGTAGATTTGAGGAATGTATTTGAGGTAGGGGTGTCAGGATTTGATGGTTGGATGTGGAAGATAACCAAGAGGAGGGTGTCAGGAATGATTCCCAGGTTTCCAGTGTGAGCAAACTCAGTGCCACCTCTTGAGAGTGTGTGCGCGTGAGTAATTGTGTAAGAGAAGAAGCATGAGAGAGACTATATGAGAATAAATGATCTGGAGTTCACAAGAGTGGTCTGGGTTGGAGATACACATTGGCAGTTGTTGCCTATAGGGGACATTGAGAGCAGTGGGAATGAGGAGAGAGGAAGAGGGAAGAAAGAAGGCCCTGTGATAGTGACAAATTACATTTTGTAAGTGATTCTTTTTTTTCTTTTTAATTTTAGACATTAGAGTAGATTTAAGGTTAGCCTTCTAAATCAATCTCACTTTGATTCAGATAAAGTTTCTTAGTGGGAGAGAAGGGGATGGACTTAATTGCTACCTGGGAGGTAGGATGAAGGAATGGGGGAGTGCTCAGGACTTTATATGGTCTCCAGATTATTGTATTTCTGGAGTAGTTCACAGTATGCTCATTATGAGTGTTTTTCATCCTTCATGTGTGTAGTAGAGAAAAAAGTTAGCTTCTGATCCATAGGATAGGTACAGTTCATGTTAATCTGAAGTTTCCCACAATTTTATCCCAGCATGCCTGTCAGCGCTCATGCTACCACTCCCCTCCAACCTCCATGAATGCAATATTCTAATGTTAGGCTCCCTAACTCATAATTTTCTTTTTCAGTGAGCAAACAGACTAATATTTAAAGTCCCTATGTCAAGCAAAGCCTTCCTTGAGTCCCTCAGGCAAACCTTGGCAGTTGTTTATATTCCCAGTGTACATTGATTATAGCAATAATTTTACTAAATTGTACTGTTTCTTGGATTGACTGTTTCTTTACCAAATTAATCTCCTTGACAGAGAGATTGGTCTTTTTTCCTTTATATCTCTTTTAAGAAAATATTTGAATGTTTGAGTTACCATTCTGTCTTTGTTTGAGTAGCCAAATGCAGCTTACATCACCTGATAAAACAAAGATTAGGGTTTAGAAAATATAGTGAGCAAGAAAATAGTTGAAAATGTCTTTCCCAGATCTACTTTAATAGATAGTTAAAATAAACTTTTTAGAGCTGTGTTAAGGCAATCTTTAAAGTATATTCTTTCTTATCAACCCCAGAGCTTGATATTGTTTACATGATACTGAAGGAAATAGAAGCTGACTTAATGACATTGCTCTGGTTATTTGAATTAACAATTCTGTAGAATACCTCAGAATATTAAATTTTATTTGGGACCATTGGTAATCAAAAAATGGAGTAGAAAGTTTGTAAAACTTCACTGTAAATTCCTAGTCTAAAAATTGATTATGCTGTAATTCAGTTTATGTTTCATATGTACATAGTAAAAAAAATTAGTTTCTGTACCCATCGATATTATAATCTTTTACTGCTCTGATACATCTAGTGTAGTTTTTTCATTAGATTTGAAAAGGAAATTAGATAATCAGTTCATTCCAGTTAAAAAAAAAATCAATCCAAATTAAAAAGAAAACGTCTTTGACATTTTCCCTTTCAGCTCTCAGTGGGAACCACTTATGAAGCCACTCTACAAACATCTTACAGAATTCTTTCTTTGCCAGAGTATGATAGAAAAACTACCCTGGGTGCCAGCATTTAAATAACACAGTACAACATTTCATAGCTTGTATACTGCATATTATTCTGAAACTACATATTTAGTTTTCTGATGAAACAATTTTATTTATTTCTTCCATAGGAATATATTTGTCCCAGATGTGAATCAGGCTTTATTGAAGAAGTGACAGATGATTCCAGGTATTGTACAAGCCCATGAATAAATCAGGAATTCTGTTATAATAATTATTTTCTCTCAGCATATACTGAATAAATAGAAAGGAATTTTAATAATTTAACTCTTTACTGAAAGGGGTGAGAGGAGAGGGAGGGAGAGAGGGAAGGGGAAGAAAAATGGGAAAATCTGGAAAGGGATGTGATAGTGGGTGTGATGCTTCTTTTTGTGTGTGGCATTCTTTGGAAGCCTCTATATCCGTCTCAGAGTAAATCTGGTAAGTTTTCATTTATATTCTGAGACTTCAGGGTTCTCTCAGATTATTGGTTGATTTTTAGTGACCACTTTTTTGTCCAAAGGTAAATTGCTATTATACTTCTTTGATGGGCTAGAGAGTGACTTTGGATGAAGATATCTAATGAGTTAGATAGGCTGTCCTAGTCAGGGAAACTGCATTTCCTGCATATTACTCTGCTTTGAGGAAGCCTTGAGTTGGATCTGTTGTTCTTATTAGAATTATTGTGGTCAAACATATGCCATTTTACCACTGTAATAGTAATAAATGGGTTTGTAATGCTTGAAATTGGCTCTTATTGGTCATACTGAAAGTGACAATATTATAATTCTTGATTAATATGAGTAAAACTGTAAAGAATAAAAAGTAGAGTAGCGTTGATAGGATGTCCTTCCTTGGCTAAACATAATGGCGCGTCTCTTTGGTTGAACTTTGGACAATTGAAGAAGTACTGACTGGATAAAAAGAATCTGTAATCCAAATCTTCTAATCTTGGAATGACTTTGGGATTTTCAAAACCAGTAAATATTCCTTTACTGTTACTGTTGGCAGACTCTAAAGTTGAAGGTCCCTTCCACAACCAGGAAAAACTACACATTTTACAGTATGTATTATTAGTTTAACTTTATCAGTGATTGGTGATCATATGTATAAATGAACTGGAGCTTCTGGGACAGTATATGGCATGGCATTTAGTTTGGTTCAAACATTTAAATGTTGATCTAATAATCTTGGCTTTAAATAACGCAGTATCAATTCTAAAACCTGTAAGATTAGCATGACAGCAAGATTAGCAATTTTGTATGGATGGCATGCTAACTTTGGATAGCTTTTTATTTGTGCTATCAAATACTTATTTCAAGCTCTTATGCTCTGCATGTGTTAAATAGCATATTAGTTGTTGGGAGGCAACTAATGGGCTTATGTTTTTGTACATTTTTAAATAGTAATCCTGGTTTCTTCAGTCTTGTATACAAAATATGGTTATAAATGAGGATAGTGATTAACTGCAGGATGAGTCTATGGATCCTGCTCTCACTTAACTTCTTTTATTTATTTATGCTCTGATAGGTCAAAGGTTGTCCTGTGTAGGTGCTATGGTAGTAAATACTCAATGCGAAGATTAGGTCTTCTGAAAATCAGTGTTTTAAATGGTTGAAGAGATCTTTTCCTTAGAATTAGTGTCTTAGAAACAGCATGGTATTCCCTTCTATAAAGTTCATAAACATTTGCTGATGTGAATTTACTGTGGTAAGTAGTGGATGGTAAAAATTAATAAGAGGAAGATTTTACATGTAAACATGGGAAAATGGGCTCCATTTGCAACTAGATATTCATCTGCAGAGACACCTGGTAGGTTTTTTAAAGAAAGCATTTCTCAAAACCATGTGGTTGTTTTTATTATCCTTTCTCTATTATTAGTTTTACTACTCAAAATGCAAAGGAATTTTAAGGAAAGGGAATGCTGAAGGAGTTTCAGGAGTAGAACCCCAAAAGATAGGAGTTGATAGCTTTAATTACCAAGGATGTTTGAATCCCTGAAACTATGTAGTAAGAGCCCTGGAAGCCTGTCCAGGCTTGAGCAACAAAATGGATACACTGCAGTAGTTCAATTATTTGTTTATTTGCATAAATGTACCTGTACGTGTGAGCTTGTTCTACATTTGAAGTGTTTTTTACAAAAGGATTTTTAACTTCTGAAACCAATACAGGTGTTAAATGATTTCTCATCAGAGAATGAGTCCTGAGAGTGATTACCTAGAGAACGGCATTAGCTTTGCTCTTTCACTTTTGGTTCCAGACTAACCAGGGTGTGTTTGTTTCTTCAATGAGCTTAGTGCAGTGCCTAGACTGGTATTGTAATTCTGAAAATGAAAGCTATTGGGTATTTTGTGGACTTTATATCACTGGGGTGAGTGAGTGTACATGTTTGTGTGCTTATGTGTGTCTAAGTAAAAGTGGTATCCAACAGTTCTTGTGATCCTTTCCATCCACTTTCCCCAAAATGTTAGCCAGTTTCCTCTCTTCTTTGCAAATTTCATGGGGGTAATAGAATCTAATAGTTCTCTCAGTCTTTGGGACTAGGTAGCTATTTTATTGTTTACACATGTGACATTAATTTAACAACTTTTGTTTTAGAATCATCAATATAGGTATGGCATTTCAGGGTCTTCAGAAGTGATGAACACTGTGTATAATGTCTATCACATAATAAACTATGCATATATTTATGATATTAATAAAATAGTTTTTACCCTCTGAATTAACTTTTGTTAAAGGGAAAGTGGTAGAAATAGGTGAGACAAATTCGAGATATTTATAATATAAGGTAGAATTTAGAATCAGAGCTGCAGAGGGATATGGAGAGGTCTCATTTGATTAGTGAGTTCAGAAAACACTTAATGGAGGAGGTAGCTTTTGTGATGGGTCCTGAAGGATGTGTAGGATAATCAAAGACTAGGATTAACTATCAGAGCAAGAAAAAATGTTGAGCCGTTCTATAATGTGCTAAATATAGTACCAGACCCCTTGCATTAATACATTTTATCATCTCCAAGTAGCCTCCAGTGTTGTGTTCATCTGGTGGTGGTTTTTTTAGTGAATGTTATTTTGAGAAACTCATTTTATTTCTTAGCCTCTTTGAGAATAAATGTTTGCTTTTCTTCTTTTGCTAGGTTTAATCTGAATTGCACTGCTGGCTGTGGGTCCTTCTTCTCTGTGGTGGCCCCTTCTCAGTTTTGTACTTGATTTAGCCTTTATTTTGTAGTTTGTTCTAATATTTTTCCATAGATGAATCCACATGTCAGTTATTCATAATTCCCTTATCATGTTGGGATGAGTTATTTTTCCTTATTGGGCTTTGTTCTCAATGTACCATTCTATATTTAGCTTCTGAGAGAGAAGCTTGTTCCTGGGAATAGAATGACTACTCATTCCTTTTCCTCTTCAGTTTTTTAGGTGGTGGCGGCAGCCGGATAGACAATAGCACATCAACAAATTTTGCAGAGGTAAGTTTTACTTTGGCTGTAGGGTTTCTTTCGGTAGTGGGTGGGTGTTAAATCGTGACAGATTTTTACTTCCCAGTGCAGCAAAACATCAGAATGAATAAGAAAAATGTGGGTAACAGTAGACCTTAGAAAAATTTGGTTTTCAATAGATGTGGCTTGCTTTGGCATGTTACTTTTGGGAAATCCTTGATTAGGAGAGCACGATAGCCTTGAGTTGTGCTGTTTTTAAACCTGGTGGTATTTACAGTTCTGTTCCCTGCTACTTTATCATGTACTTATGGTATGAGAATAAAAAGCTTGTGTTGTTTTTTGAAATAATAGTGTTGCAGACTCAGCTTCAGATAAAGAGCAGGCCAAGATGAGTTGCAGTTGCAGTTACAGTGAGGCACAGTGTTCAACTTGGGGGTATTGGTTTCTGGAGACTACCACCCGTGAACATGGTAGTTTGGTATAATTGGAATTAGGGCACCAGATTAGGGATAAGATATTTATTTGCCTTCCAGATCTCAAGATGGGATCTATAATTAATTTCCAGTTCATTAAAGAATAAAGCATCCAAAACAGTAGCAGACTCACAGAACCCAAGAATAGACTAACAGTTACCAAAGGGAAAGGGACTGGGGAGATGGGTGGGAAGGGAGGGATAAGAGGGTAAAAGGGGCATTACGATTGGCAGGCATAGGGTGGGGGGGGCACGGGGGGGACTGTACAGCTCAGAGAAGACAAGTAGTGATTCTCATCTCACTACACTGATGGACAGTGACTGTAATAGGGTTGGTGGGGGGACCTGATGAAGCGGGTAGTTTAATCATCACAATATTGCTCATGTAATCGTAGGTTAATGATACTAAAATAAAATAAATTGTAAAAAAAAAAAAAAAGAATAAAGCATCCATATATTTTTGGGAAAAAGTCTGAACTATGACTTAAATAATTCATTAGTTTGCATCTTTGAATACCATTTTATATTAAATTCAGAGTAATTTTCTTTTTCCATTTTATCTTTGACTTAAAAATTCCTGTTCAGTTCTTTTTTGTGGGGGGGGGCGTAGGCATTTAAACCATTTTTAAGTGTACAATTCAGTGGCATTAAGTACTCTTTGTTTTTAATCATTTAGATACTATATCCCATAAGGGATAGACCTGCTCAGCCTACAGAAAACACTAGTTTGCTTTTGCTTCTGTTGTCACACAACTTGGTTGGCTCTAGAAAACCAACAGTTGCTAAAAGAGAAAAAAAAAATTAAATCCCATAATCATAATTTCTTTGTGTTTGAGGACCACATTAGCCGTTTCCAGAGATAGTTCAAGTACCTAGAAAGCTAGCAGAATTTTTCAGTTTTTATTTGTGTGTAAATTAAAACTGTCTTAGAAATGCAGTTGAAAATTGGTGACCAATAAAAAGCCCATAAAACCCTAAGCATCTCTCCTTTATCCTCTGAAAATTATCTTAAAACCTATAGCCACCTTGATTTTTGTGTTGTTAGATTTATAGTCAGGAAGCTTGATGAAGTGTTTGGATAATATTTCTGTTTTATTAGGGATATTTTCTTTTATTTATGGCCTGTGGTACTTCTTAAAATCCAGTATTAAGTTTTTTGGTTAGCTCTGAACTGCCTTGGTACATGGTTTAATTAGAGTGTAATTCAAGACAGATCATGTCTTTGAACTCCATTGTTATTTTCTTATTTTGATGGATTGAAAAACATAGAACATTTATTCTGTTGTATGCCTGAAACCAATATAATGTTGTACATCAACTGTATGTTCAAAAATATATATTTCTGGGCCTTCGAAGGCTTTCTGATTTTAGTGTTTTTTCACCTGTGTGTGCTCTTCCTGGTAACACAGATTGTCATTTACTGATTATACATATGCAGAAGAATCTTCATCAGATTTTCCTTAAGTGTTAGTTCCCCTTTAGGAGGTGGAAAAACATTATTGGCCTGCCAGTTTTATAGATATTACTCACCAGAGATGCATTAAGGAGAAAAATAAGTATATGTAGTCAGTGGCCTAACTTTAGTAATGCTAAATCCTGATGGCATGAGTTATCCTTCAGGTGTTAAAGTAATTTTGCTGAGTCATAGCCTGTGACTTCATGTCCTTGAGGGTTTGGAGCAAGGGCATGATTATACCCAGTGTTCACTTTGTAGGCTCTCCTTGTCATCATGCCTGAATATTTCAGTTTTCTCCTTTTTTTTAATGAAACTTTGCATTAAAAAAATAGAAAAATAATCTGTCTTTATAATAAAGTTGCCAGGGATTTAAAAAGAAAACAGCTTAGAAGTATTTAGTGACTGCTTTTATACACAACACTCTGCTAGAAGTAGGGGCAAGAAGCAAATGTCACTGTTGCCTTGCCTGCAAGGAACTTATAATTTAGTTGGGGAGTAAGTGCATATGAAACAAATAAGAGAACAAGAAAAATTATACAGAAAGCATAAAATTTATTTGGGGTGTATGTAACAAGTATGGTAGGGGCTGCAGTCTCTGGGAAGGTTAATGTCTTTAGGAAGAGAGGTCAGATGACAGTGATATACATGGACAGATTGCTTGAGTTCGAATCCTGGGTCTACTGCTTACTGGCTGTGTTAACCTGGGCAGAATTACTTAGAATATCTCAGTGCCTCTGTTTCCTTGTTTGTAACTTGGGGAAAATAGTAATATGTAGGGTTATTGTTAGAATTGAATGAGCTAATGCATACTAGGTATGTAGGCTAATGTGTCTGCCATAGAGAGAGTGCTTAACAAATTTTAGCCATTATTAAGACTTCATAGAGAAGGAAAAAAAAAGCTTCAAGTACTGGAGCCTAAAAGGGTGGGTGGAATTTAGATAAGCAAAGAGGTGGGAAAAAAACTATCTCAAGATACTGTTCATAGGCTATTAAGGTTTTATACCCATGTCCCTGGGAAAAAAACTCACAAAGAAAATTATATGTGGAAACTGAAGTGATTTTTCTATTCTATATTAGTTGGTAATTTCAGCAAATGCTTATGCTCAATTTTGCTCTGTTTTTCTTTAGCCAGAGTTGCTCGTACAATGAAGAGATTATTTGCTATAATGAGCATTTATTAATAGCTGAATTCTTAAAATACTAGCTATAAAAGAAGAGGTTTAGTTTAAGGATACCAAAATCAGTATTTTTTTTTTAGTGGATGTGGGGTGAGAGAGAGAATGGATGAGAATGAGGACGTGAGGAGAGGTGCCAGTTAAATGGGAGCTATGTTTAAGTAATGCGTGAAGGTCAGTAGAGAGTGAATCTAAAAATGTTGCTGGCAGTTGGTAGAGAGAGAGGATGTGGCTGTACTGAGGTCCCTGATGATAACCTGAGAAACTGAACCCATGGCTACCTGCCTGTTTCATTGATAACTTGACAGCTTCTGATCATGACCTGGTACTAGTGAGACACCTGATCTGAGAGGCTCAGCTTACCTGAATAGATCATTTCAGTGCAGACTCTCCCAAGTATGCACATGAGGTCAGGATGCTCTGGATTTATGTTTATTTAAATAAAATTTGTTTTGATAAATATGCATTTTAATGGCAATAAAAAGGGCATTAAAAATATCTGGAGTCCCACTATTGTAAGAGCGCCCTTTCTCTATACATTTCCTTTCCGGTTTTGTCCTGAGGCATAGATACTGAAAGACATTATAACAACATTAAGAAGATTTAAAAATATTTAAAAATATATTTTTAAAAAATGAAAAATCTCTCATATTCTTATTAACTTATTTTAGCTTTTTTTTTCCATAATACTTTCCTTTTCTTACTTGCAGGCTTTATAACTGCTTACAGATACATAGAGTAATATCATATTATATTTCTACTTTTTAAAATTTACTTAGGATTATGTCACAGATTTTTTTTCTTATCTCTCCATAGTTGTAAGAATTATATTTTATGACTGTGAAATATATCTGTACTGCATTTATTAAGCTGTTCTCCTGTGTTAAATGTCTCTGGTTATATGTGATGGCTGATTACTGATCATACCTCTTCCTTCCACCACTGGGTCTATAACATATTAAGAAATAAAACATTGATGCCAGACCGATGGAAATAAAAATACATCTTTTATTCAATTGAATTGGAGAATACAGTTGACCTGTGGTCAGATGGACATCCTAAATCTAAAAAAGATGACCCTCCTGAGAATGAGAGGCTGCAGAGGAGGCAAATGTACGTACTTAGAACCACTTGTATTTATGCAACTTCCTAATACATGAACTCCATCCACTGGAGAAAAGTGAATTAGCAGATGTTAGGCTCCTGCTACTCACCAATCAGGCACATCACTCCTGATAGGGAAGAGTAATTCGGAATGAATGAGGAGTCAGAGGTAGAAATGAGAGATGTGATTCTTCCCTCTTCACCTTTGTGTTCAGTTATTTAAGCCTATAGTTTTAGCAAGGGTCTAGAAGTAGTAACTGTGGCAGTTAGGGAAGAAGATCAGTAATCTGTGAGGGCCATTTTGTTTCTGCCTTCGTGAAGACCCACTCATGCTCTTTTGTGTGTGTTCCTGGTACCTGTGGAAAAGGCTGTGAAATAATCAAGAACAATATAAAGTTAAATTAAAGTGAACTTAAATAAAATTGTTGATATTCTACTGTTTTGAACCTGCAAAAATGGCAATTTTAATGATTAGTTCTAGTGAAAAGAAATTAAAGATTTCAAACCGTCGTTCCCCAGGTAAACCATCCTTTACCTGTTTGCTATCCTTCTCAGTCTCAGCCAAAGGGCTTGTACTCAGATGCCAAGTAGAGTTTGGGTTTTTTGTGTAGTTGCAGCCTGGATTAATTCAACCAAATCTTCAGTGTGTTTCAGTTTTTAGTGTAAATAGTTAAAAGAGCTCATATCACAGTACCTGCTTCCAAAATCAGTTTGGAAATGTCACGTATAAGTCCTGAGTTTTCAGCAGTTTTTCAAGTAGTAGCTATTTTTCTGTAATTTAGTGCACACTTAAGTTCACACCCAGAATATGTTGCTGTGCAAAGATCATAACACAAACACAGTGGTTAACTGAAGGAAGAAGGGTGACACAGAAAATATTGTTGGTGCCAGCCTTGTCAGTTTTTTGTTCAGTGAGTGCCAGTTGCCCAGAGTCCATGTTTTGTAAATTTGGGAAAAAAGTGCCTTTCAAGAGATTATTTATTGCACACTACTTACTACATTATTGGAGAGGTGGTGTTGTACATCACATGTTTTCTTTGTGAATAGCTTTATATTTTTGTAAAATTCAGAAATTTGCCTTGGTTGCCGCCATAGTCTTGAGATCGTTTTTTTGAAGGCCCTTTCTTGCCCAGCTGTCATATTATAAACCTTTTAATTTCCGTTTTCTTTTGAATCTAATTTTCAAACACACCTAGGCTGATTTAAAGATGAGCACTGTTTTTATTTTCCTTTCAGTATCCACTGTTCCTGACAGTCATTCTAGTGCTTATTTTTTTTAAACTATTCTAATTTTTCCTTAATTTATTGAACAAATCTATTTCCTAGAGAAGACTTTAAAGGACAAGTCTTTTAAAATTGTCCTCAGCCTTTAGACTTGCAGTAATTTTATTCAGTCTTTCATTTACCTCAAAGTAGAAGCTTCATTTCCATGGTAAATGGGATCCCTGTGCTTCTTTACCTGTTGGCTAATAAAAGCTACTACCTTTCTCTGGATGAAGATACAATCTAGGTTTCTAGTATCTAAAATCAAGGATGAAGAGTCAACCTCTCCAAAAACTTCTCTTAGGTCCATATGCAGTTCAAAAATAAAATAAAGAGGTATTTAGAGCAGCTACTCTAATGCCATTTAACTCTGCTACCAATGGCAGTGTTAAGATATACAGTTATAATAACCATATAATTTATCTTCCAAAATGGAATACTTTGAGTGGGAATGGTATACTAAAAATAATAAAAATTATATAATTTGTTGGAAATTTATTTATTGACCAAAAATTTGGTTTATTATGTTGCCGAACTTGTTAATTAATTGTGTTCAAATACTTTTCAAAAATAAAATTCTAAAAAATAAAAAACAATTAGGTCCTTACGACAAAGACATTGTAAGAAAGGAAAACTACATATTCAGTATCCCCTCGTGAACATAGATGTCAAAATTCTAAACAAAATTTTAGTAAACAGAACCCAACAATATATAAAAAGGGCTATACATTGTGGTCAAATGGGATTTATCCCAGGAATGCAACATTTGTACTTTAGTTCAACATCTGAAAATCAACCAATGTAATTACTCTAATGAATGGACTAGATTAAAAGAAGATTATTCTGTACAAAAACAATTAGAGTTTTAATACCAAAGTCATTTTTATTTCCAATATTTATTCTCTTGGGGTGTCTAAAATATCTAATAAATTCTCTACTTAAAACAAATTTATATAAATACAAATATAACTGACAAGTGAAATAATTGTCATAATTATTCATCCCCAAAGTATAAGTAAAAACCATATGATCATCTCAATAGATAAAATTAAGCATTTGACAAAATCTAACACGAATTTTTGTTAAAAACTCTGAGCAAAATTAAAATATATGGGAACTGCCTTAATCTGACAAAGAGCATCTACTAAAAACTTGTAATGTCATGATTAATGGTAAAAGAATGAGTGTTTTCCAGTTAAGATCAGGAGCAAGACTAGGATGTCCTTCCCCACCACTGTGTTCAGCATTGTTCACAGGAGGTTCCAGTCAGTGTACTAAAGATAGACAGATCAAGAGAGACGAACATTAGTGGTATCCAGATTGGAAAGGAAGAAGTAAAACTGTGTTTTCACAGTTGATAAAATCTTTTAGAAAATTTGATGGAATCTACAAGAAAGCTATTAGAATTTAGCAAGGTTGCAGTTATAAGAATATCAATTATATCAATTGCATACAGAATCACTTGCATTTCTACATATTAGTAACAAATATTTGGAAATAGAAATTTTAAAAAATATCATTTATAATAGCACAAAATATGAAATGCTTTACATTTTGGAAAAGATGTATAAGACCTGTACATGGAGAACTACAAAATATTATTTAGACAAATTAAAAAACACCTAAGTAAATGGAGAAATATATCCTGCTTATGGATCAGGAGACTTAGTATTGTTAGATGTCATTCATAGATTCAGTTTAATTCCAGTCAAGATTCCAGTCAGCTTTCTTTATAGAAATTGACAAGCAGACTTTAAAATTCACATGGAAATGCAGAATATGTTAGAATAGTTAAAACAACTTTGAAAAAGAAGAAAAAAGTTGGAGGACTAATACTACCTGATTTCAAAACATAATGAAGCTACAGGAATTAAGCTTTGAGATAAAATTTTAAGAATTTTATCTTGTTATTGCCATCAAGATAGATGAAAAGAACAGAACAGAGAGGCCAGAAACAAACCCACACATTATGGAAAACTGATTCTGACAAAGGTACAAAGTGCAGTCCAGGAGAAAAAGGATAGCCTTTTAAATAAATTGTGCTGAAACAGTTGTGCATCCACAGTACAAAAATATGAGCTTGGATACATACTTAAACCATGTACAAAAAAATAACTCAAGATGGGTGAGAGACCTAAATGTAAAATTTATAGGACTTGAAAACATAGGAGAAAAACCTATGTGACCTTGAGTTAGGCAGATGTGGCAACAAAAGCATAATCCATTAAAGAAAAAATTGATAAATTAGACTTCATCGAAGTTGAAAGCTTCTGCTCTTCTTCAAGAAAATGCAAAGACAAGTCATAGACTGGGAGAATATATTTTCAAATCATTATCTGATAAAGGACTCTTAAAATGGAATGATAAGAAAACCGATTTTGGTAAATGGCAAAATATTTGAACAATCTACTTACCAAAGAAGATACAGAGATGGCAAATAAGCATGCAAAATATGCTGTCATTAGGGAAATGGAAATTAAAGGCACAGTGAAATAGTACTACACATTTAATAGAATGGCTAAAATTTAAAAGACTGACTATTGTTGGTGAGGCTGTGAAACAACTGAAATTGAATGTAAAAATAGTATGACCACTTTGGAAAACAGTCTGTATATTAAAGAAAGATAAAATTACATCTACCATATGATCCAGCCATTCTACTTCTCTTATTTACCCAAGAGAAAAGAAAGCATATATCTGTACATACACACATGTACACAAATATTCATAGCAATTTTATTTGTAATAGCCCAAACTTAGAAACAATCCACATGACCATCAACAGGTGGATGGATAAACAATTTGTGGTATTTCCATACCATGGAATACTACTCATCAATATAAAGTATATGGAATACTGCTCATCAATATAAAGTATATGGAATACTGCTCATCACAAAATTGATACATGTAAAAATATGCATGAATCTTAAATAATTGAGTAAAAGAAACCAGACAAAAAATACATGAAATTCTAGAAAATATAAAATTATAGGAAAAAAGAACCTCGGAAAGATCAGTGGTTGCCTGGGGGGCAGGGAGGGTCAAGAGGGAGAGATTACCAAGGGACACTGGGGAACATTTGGAGATGATAGATGTATTCTTTATCTTGATTTAATATTTTCATAAAATTGCCTGTGAATTTTTAAAAATTGCATTTCTAAGGTTAATAATTTTGAAATTATTCACCCTCAATTGACTCATCTCTGTAGACCATAATATTTTTTGAGATATAATCCATATACCAGACAATTTACCCCTTTAAAGCATATAATTCAGAGGTTTTCATGTATTCACAAAGCTATATAACCATTATCACTATCTAATTCTAGAATTTTTTTATCACCCCAAAAAGGAACTGTGTACTCCCTTTTTCTCCTTAATTCCTCCAGCCCTAGGCAATCACCAATCTATTTTCTGTGTGTAAATTTGCCTATTTAGTATCCGTGGACTCATACATTATGTGACCTTTGTGACTGGCTTCTTTCACTTACCATAATGTTTTTGAGGTGCGTTCATTTCATTCTTTGTACGGCTCTATAATATTCCACCAGTTGGATATGCTACATTTTGTTTATCCACTCATTGGTTGATAGACATTTGGGTTGTTTACACTTTTTAGCTATTATGAAGAATGCTGCAGTGAATATTTGTGTACAAATTTTTGTGTGAATATACATACATTTTCAGTTCTCTTGGGTATATAACTAGGAGAGGTTTCTGGGTTATATGGTAACTATTTAGCTTTTTGAGAAACAGACTGATATTTTAAGAGGTGCTGGTGTGATCATAATTAGCTTATAACAAATTCTGATAAAGGAAAGATACTGTTCATCCTGTTTTTTATATTGAAATATGTAAATATTTCAGCCCACATATTTACAAAAGTATTCTTTGTAACCTCCATTTGGAGTAACATTTTCAGTTTTTTCGAGACAAAAGTTGTCTAATAACCTGTCTCTGTGATTCTTTGGAATGTTTCACCAAAACTTTATAAATATAGCGCTATTTGTTTATACTTATGTAAGCCATGTCCTGAATACCCACTTTTGTTGTATGAGCTGTTTTTTGCTCTTAGGTTTGTCTAAGTCTGTTCAGAGGCAAATGACCTGAAGCTATTTTTATCCTTGTGTTGATTTGGTATAAATTTGGTGCATTTTTTAATCCTGCATTCTATGATCAGGGTGCACTATTATTTTGGGACAAATATGTTGACTGTTACTATTAGTTTGAAATAATTTGTAGTTTCCAAACAAATAATAAAATACTTCATGCTGGTGTGGAAGCTGCTTCTAAAGCTTGGGTTCCTTCAGAAATTTTACATACATTGGATGCGATAATGAGTTATGTAATTATCAGTGGAGATGATTGATATTGTGAGCTTGGTGCTCAACTTTTCTTTTAGCAAAATTTTTCAAATACTTGGTTTTTACATTAATTACAATGAAAATAATGATTGCTTTGAGGGTTCTTTTCCTGTGAGCAAATGTCCTGAAACTTTATTCATATGGTAAGGAAATTGGTTGCATATAGTTGCCAAAGTGAGATAGAGGATGGAGAACATGGAGGGAGCTGCTCATACTTTTTTGCTTATTGAAGGTAAGTGTAGTTTTGGATGTTTAAATGTCACATTTACTTTGGTAAAGAAAAACTTTGCATTGAATACCACTTTTCAGACTGGAAACCTTCTAAAGGATGGAGGCTGTCATTAGAAAGCAAGGGGAAATAAATAAGTCTGATATAAGAAGTAAAATTGGCAGTTAAGATGAAAAGGTGCTTTACTTGACAAGTACTTAGAGAAGTCTTATTGGTGTTTTAGTATGCATATTATTTTTTGCTCTTCAGATTGCATATTAGTGAATTAAAACATTTTTAAACGATGCTGGCAAGGGTATGGAGAATGTAAGCTCTTATACTCTGGAGGAATGTAAATTGGTATAGACCTTTGGAGGGCAGCTTGGCATTCTCTAGCAAAATTTAAAATGCATGTACTTAGTAATTCTGTTTGTATGCTACAAGATGTTTTTATGAAAGAGAAGAAATGCTTCCCAGTACATTTTATGGGGCTAGTATAACCTGTTGCCAAAATTAGAAAGATAGTGCACACAAAGGGAAAATTACAGGCCAATGCACTTGTGAACACAGATGCAGAAATTCACCCAAAACACCAGAAATAGAATCCAGCAGTGTATCATAAGCCAAATTGTGTTTGCCCTTAGAATTCAAGGTTGGGCTAATACTTGAAGGCTAGAAATCTGTGGGATGGCATATTTAAGAAAAAACCTTTCCAGTCAAGAATTCTAAATCTGTACAAGTATCCTTCAAGAATGAAGGAGAAATTGAGATATTCCCAGATAAACAAAAGCTGAGGGAGCTTATTACTAATAGACCTTCCATACAGGAAATGCTGAAGTGAGTCATTCAGGCTCACTGCAGACCTACTGGATTTACTTTTAGGAGTAGAGCCAAAGAATATGTGTTTTAAATAAACCCTCCTATTTATTTTTATACACCAAACACAAAAAACAAAACCAAAAAAACCCACAATGAGATTCATTTCCTTACCAGCAGATTGGTTAAAAAAAAAAATCTGTATTATTATGTGTTTGCCAGGACTTAATACAATAATGGGAACTCTTAAAACACTCTTGGTGGGTGTATAAATTGGAAAATGATTTGGCATTACCTGGTGAAGCTGAAGATGTATAGATCATAAAAAGTTGTGCAGACCACTAATAGAGAAACTTATGTCTCTGCAGAAGACATATATAAAAATGTTCACACTGGCTGTAATAGCAAAAAACTGGAAACAATCCACATGTTTATTGAGAGGAGAAAAGATTTAAAAAACCTTTTTAACGTGTGACATAAAGTGTATGTGAAAGTGAATATATCAACATGTGGAGCCAAAATAGCAAGTGCTTTCGTAAAGCACTTTCATTATCCATAAGGCAGTTTATTTAGGGATGTATAATTTGTAGTAAAATTGTAAAGAAAAGTAAAGGGATAATAAACCAAAATTGAAGTTAGTGGTTAGAGGTGGGGGGAGGGAGGGTTTGAAACACATAGGGTTTTAGTGGCTTTGATGATGTGGACTAAGAGATGGTTGGTTATGTGGGTATATGTTTTATTTTATTATACCTCATTTATTAATTTATATGAGATAAATACTATATATAATAAAAATGTTAGACTACGTAAAATATAAAAACATCCATGCTGTTGAAAAGAATGATATGACTTTGTATATTGAGTCATTGCAAGCCTTCTTTTCTTCCGTAGCATTTATCCCTATCTAACATGGACAGTTTCCTTTTCCTTTTTTTTTAAGGGAGAGAATGTGCCTGTTTCTTCCCACTTGAAAATGAATACAACCAAAAGACCAGAATATGACCAGGGTTATTAATTGGTTGGATGGAATGAAATAAATACTGTTTTATGGAACTCTTGAAATAACTGGTGTGCAAATACATAAAATTTAATGATTTCAGAGGTGATATTTTTTTTCCATTCACTCTTTGTTTAATGATTCCTTAGCCAAACTCAATAAACACCCCTCCCCACTCCTCCACCCCTGCCCCAGTACCCTTTTGTGATAAAATAAAAGCCTGTACAGCAGAATAGTCTTATCAGACATTCCCACATTGCTTTGGCATAGCTTTGACACTGCCTCTTTCTGAGCAATGTCAACTTCTCTATCAAGAGAAGTATTTTATAAACGTCTGTCTCCACTTTGCAGAGATGATGCTCTTTACAAGTATGTAAATATATCCATTTTGTTTAAATCTAGATTATTCTGTAGTGGAATTATGGATGTCGTTTGTGACAGAACACAAGGATGTCTTGTTGATTTAATGATTGATTACGCTTAGGACAGAAGTCCATTACCTTTGGCTCATGTTTTTATTTCAGAAGACGAAACTGGTCAGAGGCATGTGGGTATGAGCTCAGTGTTAAGGAAACAGTACAGCCATTGTTGTTTCTGTATGAAGGAAATTGAGTTTCTCAGTATTTTTTTATTCCCGCTATGCATGCACTTGAAAGACTTCACTTTTTTCCTCCATGAAATTGGGGTAACACACTTATTTAGTTTGGAACTGCTGAAGTTTTCAAAACGGTAAAAATCATTCCTCTTTTTTTTCAATATTTCTTCTTCTTGTTTCCTCTTTTTCTTGTTCTTGAAACCAGTAATGTGGTTTATTTCTGGTTTTTACCAGCTCTGGGACCATTTGGACCACACGATGTTTTTCCAAGATTTTAGACCATTTCTAAGTAGCAATCCCCTGGACCAAGATAATAGAGCCAATGAGAGGAGTCACCAAACTCACACTGACTTCTGGGGACCAAGTCGGCCTCCACGGCTGCCAATGAGTCGAAGATACAGATCTCAAGGAAGTAGTCGTCCTGATAGATCCCCAGCTATTGAAGGGTGAGTGTAAAGTTGTTTTTTAAGTTCTCTTTCATGGTAGTTTCAGTGGAGGACATACGAGCATAATTAATTTATATAAGGTTCTCATACTTTAACTACCGTTGTGGACAAGATACTATATAGACAGAATGAAAATGAACCTAAATTGAATGTCTGTACTCCACTAGTGCCAGTTAACAAATCAAGATAAACTAAAGGATACTAAAACTAATGATAATAGGTCTTTGGTTAACACTTCTTATTAATATCTCAGATTACTATATTGGTGGTATATTTGTATATAAAAATTTGTATATGAAAGTTTATATATAAAAATCAGTAGAAGATACTGAAAGGGATTTCAGTTATATTGGATGACATTAGGATTAAAAAAGATCTCCACATTTGAAGCAATGGATTTACTATAGAATTTGATAGGAATAAATGTGGAGTCTTGTGACTGCAAAAACATTTGTGCAACAAATTTTTATTGAGTGTCTTTTATGCTGGGGCACTTGTACTAGACACTGGGGATACATGGTGAGCAAAACAGATGATGGCCCTTGATCTCATGGATCTCATTTCATAGGAATAATAAACATAAATTTTTTTAAGTGTTTGCCATATGCATAGGATTTTGCTTCATGCTTTATCTGCTGATATTATTTAATCTATAGAATTAGTAGGTCCTGTTGCTATTCTCTTTATATAAGAATAAACTGAGACTCAGGAAATAAAGTAACCTGGATCAGTGGTGGATCCAGGACTTGAACCCAGGGATATATGAATCTAGTACTGCACTATCTGATATAGCAGCAACTAGCCGCATGTGGTTATATCAACTTAAATTAACTAAAAGTTAATAAAACTCAAAATTCCTCAGTCATGTTAGCCACATTTCAAGGGTTCAGTAGCCACAGATAGCTAGTAGTTACCATATTTCATAGCACAGATTATAGAACATTTTCATTATCTCAAAGTCCTATTGGACACTCCCTACCACACACACACTTAACAGATTTTACTATTAATATTATACCAAATTAGCTTTTTTATGTATTTATCCATCTATTTGTCTATTCGTTCATCTATGTCATGTGAATTTCAGTTAGTTGCAGACACTCCTTAGAAGGATTATAGGATATGGGAAATCCGATTTAATGGGATTGTCTAAGATAAAAGCTAATGAAATCTTTGTTCTGATAACGTGTGGGTGCTCAGAGGTAAATCCACTGTCTTGTGCTGATTAAAAATTGAATGTAGATTACTTTCCTTCTCTACCTGATTTGGACCCCACTGCTGAACTCGACTAAAGTTCATCTAAACTTTCACCTACTGTGTACTTTAAAAAAATTTTCCACCTGCTTAACTACCAATTTTGGATAGGGTCTGGGGTCCTCTTTTCCTTCCTCTTCTCTAGGGGGAATGGCTAAGTACTGCTGGAGGAAAATCATGTAAATGTGCCCATTGGTTCCCCTGTAGCTGGTAAAGTGCATTGAATCTCTATTATATTGTTGATGCTCTTGGTTAGTCTTTTAATTTGCATTCCCTTCAGCAAATATTTTGAATTTTGACCAAATTTCACTCTCCTAATTTTCTATCCAGTAGTTGATTCTCAGCAGCTGACTAGTATTCTTATGAAAACTGGGGGCTTTGGCATGAACTCCCCGAATGCCTGTGCCCAACTTCTCTATATCAATATTTATTTCTCCTTCCAGTCTCTTCAGATGAGGTACTTTCTTTCAAAACAACCCCATCAGTTTATGTTTCTGACCCAATCCTTGCCTATTTCTTCTGGGATTTTGTTTCATCCATTTTCTTCTCTCTGCCCCTCTTTCCCCCTTTCCTGCCCCATGTCTCCACCTCCACCCCCTTAAGCTCTGTGGTTTTCAATTCTGGCTATACATTAGTGTTACTGAGGATATTTAGAAAAAAATACTGATACCTGGGCCCTGTCCCCTAGGGATTTTAATTTAATTATTCTGGGTGAGGTCCAGGCATTGGTAATTTTTTAAAAAGCTCCTGAGGTTATTCTGATTGTTGTGAGTTGAGAACCACTTTTGTAGTTACTGCCCAATTTCATTTCCGTCCCTTTTCAGTAAGATTTCTTAAGAAGAGTCTACATATGCTTTGTACTCTTTGTATATGTTCTCATTGCTCATTATTCCTCCAGTACTATAGCCTGGCCCTTCCTTCCCTGAAATCCCTGGTCTCCTAATTGCACACCCATTGGATGCTTTGAAATCTTTACTGTGAAAAGAGGATTCAAGATGGCAGCATGAGAGGTGAGACAGAGAACTCCTCCCCAAACCACAGATAGTGTGAAAATATAGTTAATACAACTAACCCTAAAACGGCAATAGGAAAGAAGGCTGCACGAGACTGCATACTTACCGCATGAACAGAGAAGACCTCACAAAACAGGGTAACTTGCGAAAGCCTTGATCCAGCAGGACCCAAGCCCTTCCCCCACCCCAGCTCACCCGCGGGAGGAAGAGAAATGGAGCGGGGGAGGGGGTTGAACCTGGAACTGCTGGACACCCAGCACTGGAGGTCTGCTTTACAAGCAGAAACCTACGTTGTGTGGTGCTCTGGAGGATGGGGAGCTGGGACAGCCAGAGTGCTTGAGAGACAGATTCTCGCAGTTTGTGGAGGACGGATCCATACCTGGCCGCTCTGAGACAAGGGAAAGGCAAGCAGTGTGAGAGGCTTCCTAGCAGCAGGAGAGCTGCTGAAGGTGCAGGGTTTGCACAGTTTGCTGCGTGGGAGAACGGAGAGGGGGACAAGGTTGTCTGGGCACGCTCTGCCTAGCCGATTGGGAACTTTGGGGAGCTTCAGGCGCTCCATCCCCATGGCTGGCTACTCATCTCCGAGGCCCCCCACAGTGATTCACACCTGCTGAGCCTTCCTCCTGGCCTGGCAGCACCGGCTCGCAAACCGGCAGTCACTACTTTGGTGTCAGGACAGCCAGAGAGAAGCCTCACCTACAACAGCTAGAGATGCCAAGCACAGAGGCTTACACCTGTGTGCTTGGCCCACTGGCTGTGATACTGGAGACAGGCAGGGCAGATGGGAGTCAGGAAACAGATCTTTCCTCCCCCCAGGCACCAGCTCTGCTCCCCTACGACCCCCAACCTCAGTCTAGGGGCTGAGCAGCTCCAGAGACTGGAGCTTCTGGGCAATAGAGGGCACCATGCAGAAATATGAAACATCAAAAGAACAGGGTACAGACCTAAATCTCACAAACCCCGGAAAAAGGGCCAAATGAAACTAAACTCACCAATCTTCCTGAAAGAGAGTTCAAAATAAAAATCACAAACATGCTTATGGAGGTACAGAAAAATATTCAGGAACTCAGGAATGAATTTAAGATGGAGGTTCAATCATTAAGAAATTCCATATCTGAAATGAAGCATACAATGGAGGGATTTAAAAGCAGATCAGATGTAGTAGAAGAGACGGTAAATGGAATTGAAATTGGAGAAGAGGAATACAAAGAAGCTGAGAATACAAAAGAAGACAGAAAAAAGAATCTCTAAGAATGAAAGAATATTGAGAGAACTGTGTGACCAATCCAAGCAGAAAAATATTCGCATAATAGGGGTACCAGAAGAAGAAGAGAAAAAGGGATAGAAAGTGTCATTGAGGGGTAATTGCTGAATATGTCCCCAATCTGGGGAAGAAGACACTTTCTAATATTATACTATCCTTTCATCCCTGGAATAAATTCTGTTTGATCATGGTGGATGATCTTTTTGATGTATTTTTGAATTCGGTTTGCTAATATTTTGTTAGTGTTTTTGCCTCTATGTTCATCAGGGATATTGGTCTGTAATTTCCTTTTTTTGTGGTGTCTTTGCCTGGTTTTGGTTATAGAGTGATGCTGGCCTCATAGAATGAGTTTGGAAGTATTCCTCCTTCTACTCTTTGGAAATTTTTAAGGAGGATGGGTATCAGGTCTTCACTAAATGTTTGAAAAAATTCAGTGGTGAAGCCATCTGGTCCAGGAATTTTGTTATTAGATAGGTTTTTGATTACCAGTTCAATTTCGTTGCTGGTAATTGGTCTGTTTACATTTTCTGTTTCTTTCTGGGTCAGCCTTGGAAGGTTGTATTTTTCTAGAAAGTTGTCCATTTTTTCTAGGTTATCCATGTTGTTAGCATTTAATTTTTCATAGTATTCTCTAGTAAGTCTTTGTATTTCTGTGCTATCTGTAGTGATTTTTCCTTTCTCATTTCTGATTCTGTTTATGTGAGTAGACTCTCTTTTTTTCTTGATAAGTCTGGCTAGGGGTTTATCTATTTTCTTTATTTTCTCAAAGAATCAGCTCTTGCTTTCCTTGATTCTTTCTATTGTTTTATTCTTCTCAATTTTATTTTTTTCTGCTCTAGTCTTATTATGTCACTCCTTTTACTGAATTTGGGCTTTATTTGTTCTTCTTTTTCTAGTTTCATTAATTGTGAGTTTAGACTTCTCATATAGGATTGTTCTTGTTTCCTGTCTTAGGCCTGTATTGCAATATACTTTCCTCTAAGCACAGCCTTTGCTGCGTCCCACAGATTTTGCAGTGTTGAACTATTGTTGTCATTTGTCTCCATATATTGCTTGATCCCTGTTTTTATTTGGTCATTGATCCATTGGTTATTGAGGAGCATGTTGTGAAGCCTCCATGTGTTTGTGGGATTTTTCATTTTCTTTGCATAATTTATTTCTAGTTTCATACCTTTGTGGTCTGAGAAATTGGTTGGTACTATTTCAATCTTTTTGAATTTGCCGAGGCTCTTTTTATGGCCTAGTATATGATCTATTCTTGAAAATGTTCCATGTGCACTTGAGAAGAATGTGTATTCTGCTGCTTTTGGGTGTAGAGTTCTGTAGATGTCTGTTAGGTCCATCTTTTCTAATGTGTTGTTCAGTGCCTCTTTCTCCTTACTTATATTCTGTCTGGTTGATCTGTCCTTCAGAGTGGACTATTGAAGTCTCCTAGAATGAATGTATTTCATTTTATTTCCCCTTTTAATTCTGTTAGTATGTGTTTCACATATGTAGGTGCTCCTGTGTTGGGTGCATATATATTTATAATGGTTATATCTCGTTGTTGGATTGACCCTTTTATAATTATGTAATGTCCTTCTTTGTCTCTTGTGACTTTCTTTGTTTTGAAGTCTATTTTGTCTTATACTAGTACTGTAACTCCTGTTTTTTTCTCCCTATTGCATGAAATATCTTTTTCCATTCCTTCACTTTTAGTCTGAGTATGTCTTAGGGTTTAAAGTGAGTCTCTTGTAGGCATATAGATGGTTCTTTCTTTTTTATCCATTCAGTGACTCCATGTCTGTTGTTGGTGCATTCAGTCCATTTACGTTTAGGGTGATTATCGATAGGTATATACTTATTGCCATTGCATGCTTTAGATTTGTGGTCACCAAAGGTTCAAGGTTAACTTCCTTACTATCTAAGAGTCTAATTTAACTCACTTGTATGCTATTACAAACACAACCTAAAGGTTCTTTTTTTTCTCCTTGTTTTTCTTCCTCCTCCATTCTTTATATATTAGGTATCATATTCTGTACTCTTTGTCTATCCCTTGATTGAGTTTAGGGATAGTCAATTTAATTTTGTATTTTCGTAGTAATTAGCAGTTCTACTTTACTGTGGTTTTATTACCTCTGGTAACAGCTATTAAACCTTAGGAACACTTCCATCTATAGCAGTCCCTCCAAAATACACTGTAGAGATGGCTTGTGGGAGGTAAATTCTCTCATCTTCTGCTTATCTGGAAATTGTTTTATCCCTCCTTCAAATTTAAATGATAATCTTGCTGGATAAAGAAATCTTAGTTTGAGCCCTTCTGCTTCATTGCATTAAATACATCATGCCACTCTCTTCTGGCCTGTACGGTTTCTACTGAGAAGTCTGATGATAGCCTGATGGGCTTTCCTTTGTATGTGATCTTATTTCTTTCTCTGGCTGCTTTTAATAGTCTGTTCTTATCCTTGATCTTGCTATTTTAATTACTGTATGTCTTGGTGTTGTCTTCCTTGGGTCCCTTGTGTTGGGAGATCTGTGCATCTCCATGGCCTGAGAGACTATCTTCTTCCCAAGATTGGGGAAATTTTCAGCTATTACCTCCTCAAAGACACTTTCTATCCCTTTTTCTCTCTCTTCTTCTTCCAGTACCCCTGTAATGCGAATATTGTTCCATTTGGATTGGTCACATAGTTTTCTCAATATTCTTTCATTCTTAGAGGTTCTTTTTTCTCTCTGTGCCTCAGTTTCTTTGTATTCCTCTTCTCTAGTTTCTATTTCATTTATCATCTCCTCCACAATATATAATCTGCTTTTAATGCCCTCCATTGTGCTCTTCAACAATTGGATCTCTGATCATAATTCATTCCTGAGTTCTTGAATATGTTTCCATACCGCCATGAGCATGTTAATGATTTTTATTTTGAACTCCCTTTCAGGAAGATTCATGAGATTGATGTCATTCAAATCTTTCTCAGGAGTTGTATTAATAATTTGACTTTGAGCCAGGTTCCTTTGGCATTTCATATTTGTATATGGCGCCTCCTAGCGCCCAGAAGTATGCTCTCTGGAGCTGCTCAGCCCCTGAAGCAATGTCTGCATTTGCAAGGGAATGGTATTGGTGTCTGGGGGGAGGAAAGAGCTATTTCCTGCTTCCCAGCTGCTATGACTGCCTCCACTGCCTGAACCAGTGGGCCAAACACACAGGTATAAGCCTCTGTGCTTTGCGTTTGTAGCTGCTGCAGACAGATCTTCCCTCTTGCGGGCCTAATGCCAGGGTAGTGTTTGCTGATTTGCAAGCCAGGTGGGGCTGGGCGGAAGAAAGGCACAGTGGGCTGCGTATCACGGAGGGGATCCTTGGAGCTATGTAGCCAGTCAGGGAGCTGGAGCACCTGAAGAATGTGAAAGCTCCCAACCTGCTGGGCAGAGTGCACCTGGCCAATTTTGTCTACCTGTCCTTTCTCCTCAGCAGTAAGCTCTATGCAATCCTTGCCCCTTTAGCAGTCCTCTTGCTAAGGGCTTCCTTGTTAGAAGTCTCTCAGACTGCCACCCTTTCCTTTGTCCCAGGGCAGCCAGATATGGATCCCTGCTTTCCACAAGCGGCTGGAATCTCAGTCTCTGCCTGTCTTAGCTTTCCAACCTCCTAATCATTAGAGTACCATGCAAGCACCATGAAATGTAGGTTTGTGCTTCCAGAGCAGATCTCCGGAGTTACGTATTCAGCAGTCCCAGGCCTTCACTCCCTCCCTGCTCTGTTTCTCTTCCTCCCATCAGTGAGCTGGGGTGGGGGAAGGGCTTGGGTCCTGCTGGGCCACAGCTTTCATGCGTTACCCTGTTCCATGAGGTCTGATCTTTTCTCCAGGTGAATGCAGTCTGGCGCAGTCCTTTCCTGTTGTCCTTTTCAAGAGTAGTTGTATTAAGTATATTTTGGTATTATATGCAGTTTTATGAGGTCTATTTTTATTGTCTATATTTTCCTCTTGTTTTGGTTGTCTTGCTTGTCATTGGTATATCTAGTGGTCTAGTGAGTTTTGATTGAATGTCAGTAGTTTGTATAAAGAAATATTAGAGGCTCTAGGCAATGTTACCTTTCTCTAGAGAGGGTTCAATCTCTGCTTGCTAGGTACAGAATGGTGGATGTTAACTTTGATTCTCTCACAGTCTGTGTCAAGTCAAGACTCAGTTGCAGCCTTGATAAGGATAGTCTATTTAGGATTCACCCCTGTCCTCCAGATGTTTCAATTTAGAGCCTGACAGAGGCTTTAAGGCCCTTCCTCCAATGGGTCCTGGACTCTAATTTTGGTTTCATGGGAGTGCCGCTAAACTCCTCTAATTTTCAAAGGTTTACAGTTAAGTTTTTTATTTGCTGCCTTGGATAGTCCCAGATTTGGAAAATGTTCTGAAGGGAAAATTGCTTTGTGCTTTCCTCTTGAGTCTTTGCCAAAAAATCTGGATTTGCTGTTTCTCTCAGAATAGTCCTCCACTAAAGCTTTGTACAGGATTTTCAGCCTTCTGGTCTTGCGCAGCATTAGCACATTCAGTTACGAAAACTGGCCTTTTCTCTCCAAGTTATTCTCTCTCTTGAGTCTTAACCCCTTTTTTTGTCATTGTCTGAGCAGGTCTCCTATGCTTTCAAACCAATTATCAGGATTTTCTAAGTTGTTCTGGGTGTTAATGCTGATCTGCCACCAACTGCTTTATTGCATGAATAAAGGGCAAGTGTGTATGGAAATGTTTCTGTAGGATGACATTCTAAGAAAGTGCTGGATCAACGGGTATGACCATTTAAAAATTGATATTGTTAAATTGCCCTTCTTAAAGGTTGTAACTGTTTGTTCTGTTTTCCTTTTTATTATCCTTTGCTCAGTTTTCCTACTATGGAGTTAAAAAAAATTGTTTTGTAGGAGTTCTTGCTCTGTATATCAGAAGGATATTAATCTTATATGTATTGCAAATACAAATTTCTTTCTTATCTCTCCTCTGTCTTGGTAACTTTTGTTATATAGATGTTTTTAATTTTTAGGATATCAGATCTTCCAGTATTTTAGATTTTATACTGTGCTTAAAAAGACTCTCCTTACTCTAAGATTTCTTATGTTTTCTTCTGGTAATTTCTTTATCTGGTGTTTTTGGCTGTATTAGTCAAAACATTTTTGGTTATAAACCATAGATACCCAAACTTGATAAAAGACAGCACAAGATTACCAACCCTCTTTCTTATGAATAAATGCAAAAATCCTAATAAAGATTAGGAACAAATCAACTCCGGGATTAGTGCTCCTTGACAAGTACTTTTTAGTCAGAGCTTGCAGTGTTGGTTTGAAATTAGAAAATCTATTAGATTAATAAAATGCATTAATTGTTTAAAGGCGAAAACCCATAAGGTCATTTTGATAGGACTGCAAAAGGCATCTGATAAAATCACTAGTCATTTTAATTAAAAGCCCCTAAGAAATTAGGAGTAAAATAAGCCTTTCTTCATGCGATAGTGTATATATTAGGAACCAAAAGCAAATATGCTTAACAAAGAAATACTAATTCACTGCCACTGAAGTCAGGAAGAAGACAGGGTGCCTACTGTTAGAAATCTTTCTTTTAATAATATAGTCAACTCAATCAGTAAGAAAAAAACAATAAAGCAGTAACATAGGAAGAACATACAGTTAATATTGTAGATGATACAACTATTAATCTAAAAAACTTAAGATGATAAAATGAAAAACTATTGAAGCTAATAAGAGAATTCAGTTAAGTAGCAAGGTGATGGGTAACAAAAATCTTTCCAGTAATAATCAGTTAAAAGTTAAATGATACTGGAGATTGGCTTAAAGATGGCAGCATGAGAGATGAGACACAAACCTCCTCCCAAAACCATATATAATATGAAAATATAGCAAATAAAACAAATCCTGAAAGAGCAACAGGAAAGAAGGCTGTGCCAAACTACATACACCTGGTGAACAGAGCAGACCTCACAGAAAAGGGTAAAGTACCAAAGCTGTGATCTAGTGGGACCCAAGCCCTTTCTACACCCCAGTTTACTGGTGGAAGGAAGAGAAATGGAGCAGGGAGGGGGTGGAGGCCTAGGATTGCTGAACACCCAGCCCTGGAGATTTGTTCTGGGAGCACAAAACTACATTGCATGATGCTCTGGAGATGAGTGGGGTTAGAAAGCTAAGACAGGCAGAACACTTGGAGAGACTGAGATTCCAGCCACTTGTGGAAAACAGGGATCCATATCTGGCTACTCTGGGAAAAAATAAAGGTGAGTAGTCTGAGAGACTTTCTAAGCGAAAGAGCAGCTAAAGGGGCAAGGATTGCACAGAACTTGCTGCTCAGGAGAAAGGACAGGTGGACAACATTTAGCCCAGCAGGTTGGGAACTTTCAGAAGCTTCAGGCACTCCATCCTCCTGGCTGGCTACCCAGCTATGAGACCACCCACCGCTATACTCAGCCTGCCGTTCCTTCCTCCAAGCTGGCAGCGGTTAGCAAACTGGCTGCCCCTGCCATTGTGCCACACCAGAGAGCGGCCCTGCCTATGGCAGATACAAGTATATGGCATATAGGCTCCTCCCTGCACTCTCTGCCCACTGGCCCTGGCAGTGGAGGCAGGCACTGCAGCTGGGAAGCAGGAAAGAGCTCTTTCCTCCGAGCAGGCATCAGCGCCACTCGCCTGCAACCCCCACCATCGATCCAGGGGCTGAGCGGCTCCAAAGAGTAGAGCTTCTGGCACTACAGGGCGCCACCTACAAATATGAAATATCAAAGGAACCTGGTTCAAACCAAAATCTCACAAACACCAAAAAGAGGGCTAAGTGTAACTGAACTCACCAATCTCCCTGAAAAAGATTTCAAAATAAAAATCATAAACATGCTCGTGAAGCTACGGAAAAAATATTCAAGATCTCAGGGAGGAATTCAAGAATGAGATACAAACTTTGAAAAATACAGTATCAGAAATGAAACATACAGTGGAGGGATTTAAAAGCAGATTAGATGTAGTTGAAGAGACAGTAAATGGAATAGAAATTAGAGAAGAAGAATACAAAGAAGCTGAGGCACAGAGAGAAAAAAGGATCTCTAAGATTGAAAGAATATTGAGAGAACTGTGTGACCAATCCAAACAGAAGAATATTTGCATTATAGGGTAACAAAAGAAGAAGAGAGAGAAAAATGTATACAAAGTATCTTTGAGGGGATAATTGCTGAAAACTTCCCCAATCTGGGGAAGGAGATAGTCTCTCAGGCCATGGAGGTGTACAGATCTCCCAACACAAGGAACCCAAGGAAGACAGCACCAAGACATATAATAATTAAAATGGCAAAGGTAAGGACAGAGTATTACAAGCAGCCAGAGAGAGGAAAAAGATTACATACAAAGGGAAAACCCATCAGGCTGTCATCAGACTTCTTGACAAAAACCTTACAGTCCAAAAGAGAATGGCATGATATATTTGATGCAATGAAACAGAAGGGCCTCGAACCAAGAATACTCTACCCGGCAAGATTATCATTTAAATTTGAAAGAGGGATTAAACAATTTCCATATAAGCAAAAGTTGAAAGAATTTACCTCCCACAAGCCATCTCTACAGTGTATTTTGGAGAGACTGCTATAGATGGAAGTGGAAGTGTTCCTTTCACTAAACAGCTGTCACCAGAGGAAGTAAAACCACAGTAAAGAAAGTAGACCAATTAATTAATAAGCAGATGCAAAATCAAAACAACTACCCCCAAAGTCAGTCAAGGGATAGATAAAGAGTACAGAATATGATACCTAATATATAAAGAATGGAAGAGGAAGAAAAAGGAGGAGAAAAAAAAAAAAGAACCTTTAGATTGTGTTTGTAATAGCATATAAGTAAGTTAAGTTAGACTCTTAGATAGTAAGGAAGTTAACCTTGAACCTTTGGTAACCATGAATCTAAAGCCTTCAATGGCAATAAGTACTTACCTATTGATAATCACCCTAAGTGTAAATGGTCTGAATGCACCAATAAAAAGACATAGAGTCACTGAATGGATACAAAAACAAGATCCATCTATATGTTGCCTACAAGAGACTCACTTTAAACCGAAAGACATACACAGACTAAAAGTGAAGGGATGGGAAAAGATATTTCATGCAACTAATAGGGAGAAAAAAGCAGGACTTGCAGTACTTGTATCAGACAAAATAGGCTTCAAAACAAAAAAAATAACAAGAGACAAAGAAGGACATTACATAATGATAAAGAGGTCAGTCCAGCAAAAGGATATAACCATTATAAATATCTATGCACCCAACACAGGAGTACCTACATATGTGAAACAAATACTAACAGAATTAATGGGGGAAATAGAGTGTAGTGCATTCATTCTAGGAGACTTCAACACTCCACTCACTCCAAAGGACAGATCAACCAGAAAGAAAGTAAGTAGAGACAGAGGCACTGAATAACTCATTGGAACAGATGGACCTAACAGACGTCTACAGAACACTCCACCCAAAAGTAGCAGGATACACATTCTTCTCAAGTGCACATGGAACATTTTCAAGAATAGATCATATACTAGGCCACAAAAAGAGCCTCAATAAATTCAAAAAGATTGAAATAGTACCAACCAGTTTCTCAGACCACAAAGGTAGAAAACTAGAAATAAATTATGCAAAGAAAACAAGAAAGCCCACAAACAACATGCTCCTAAATAATCAATGGATCAACAATGACCAAATAAAAACAGCAAACAATATATGGAGACAAATGACAACAATAACTCAACACTGCAAAATCCGTGGGACACAGCAAAAGCCGTGCTAAGAGGGAAGTATACTGCAATACAGGCCTACCTCAGGGAAGAAGAATAATTCCATATGAATAGTCTAAACTCACAATTAACAAAACTAGAAAAAGAAGAACAAATGAGGCCCGAAGTCCATAGAAGTAGGTACATAATAAAGATTAGAGCAGAAATAAATAAAATCAAGAAGAATAAAACAATAGAAATAATCAGTGAAAGGATATGAACAGACACTTCTTCAAGGAAGAAATTCAGATGGCCAACAGGCACATGTAAAGATGCTTCTCATCACTAATTATCAGGGAAATGTTAATTAAAACCTCACACCAGTTAGAATGGCTAACATCAAAAAGACAAGAAACAGCAAATGCTGGTGAGGATGCAGAGAAAGGGGAACCCTCCTACACCGCTGGTGGGAATGTAATTTAGTTCATCCATTGTGGAAAGTAGTATGGAGGTTCCTCAAAAAACTCAAAATAGAAATGCCGTTTGACCCAGGAATTCCACTCCTAGGAATTTACCCAAAGGAAACAGGATCCCAGATTCAAAAAGACATATGCACCCATGTTTATTGCAGCACTATTTACAATAGCCAAGATGTGGAAGCAACCTAAGTGTCCATCAGTAGATGAATGGATAAAGAAGAGGTGGTACATATACACAATGAAATATTATTCAGCCATAAGAAGAAAACAAATCCTACCATTTGCAACAACATGGATGGAGCTGGTGGATATTATGCTCGGTGAAATAAGCCAGGTGGAGAAAGACAAGTACCAAATGATTTCCCTCATTTGTGAAGTATAACAATGAAGCAAAACTGAAGGAACAAAACAGCAGCAGACTCACAGACTCCAAGAAGGGACTATCAGCTACTAAAGGGGAGGGGTGGTTGAGAGTGGATGGGGAGGGAGGCTGAAGGGGATTGAGGGGTATTATGATTGGTATACATGGTGTGTGCAGGGGTCACAGGGAAGACAGTGTAGCACAGAGAAGACAAGTAGTGACTCTGGGGCATCTTACTATACTGATGGACAGTGACTTCAGTGGGGTATGGGGGGGTTTGATAATATGGATGAATGTAGTAACCACAATGTTTTTCATGTGAAACCTTCATAAGAGTGTATATCAGTGATACCTTAATTAATTAATTCATTTTTTAAAAGTTAAATGAAACTATAAAACTTTATTGAATGAGATTTTAAAAAATGAGACATGAGCTGTGGTCCTGGATGAGAAGTTTCAATATTCTGAAAAGTGTCAGCTGTCCCCAAATCAATATATATAAATCGAATGCCCTTCTATCAAAATCACAGTAGAATGTGGAAGGGAGCAGATATTGCCAAGCTCGTTAAAAATCCATTTGGACGTTTAAATGTAAGAGAAGCATCAAGAAATTTTTGGAAAAGAACAATAATGAAGTGGATTTTCTCTGCCATGTATCAAATTATACTATAAAATTATAGAAAGTAAATCAATAAGGTATAGGCATAGGAACACAGAAATAAAATCTGTTCTCGTCAACTTTCAAGTATGCAATACAGCATTATTAACTATAGTCATCATGCTGTACATTACATTCCATGACTTACTTGTTTGTACCCTTTGACCCCCTTTTTCTCCTGAAACCGATTTCCTGCCCCCACACTACAGCAACCACCAATCACCAATGTGTTCTCTTTATCTGTGAACTCAGTTTCTGGACTTCTTAGATTCCACATAAAAGTGAGATCATATAGTATTTGTTTTTCTCTGACTGACTTCACTTGCCATAATGCCTTCAAGGTCCATCCACATATTGTGGCAAATGGCAAGATTTCATTGTTTTTAATGGCTGAATAATATTCTTGTGTGTATGTATGTGTGTGTGTGTATCAGGATTATGTTAGTTTGATAAAATGAACTGGGAAATCTTGCTGTTTTCTTACATGTGGAAATAGTTTAAATAACATAAGAATTGCCTAGTCCTTACAGATTTGATAAAATTGCCTGCATTTTGGGGTGGACCATATCTGTTACTTTTTCAGTTACTTCTGGGGTTAATGGTCTAGGGTAGTGGTTTATTCATCTCTTTATTCCCAGCTTCTAGAATAGTGACTGTTTTATAGTGCATACTAAATAAATCTGTGTTGAATGAATGGATAATTTTTATTATGTTTCTAGGACCATATGACTTAGTAGTAATAATAGTTAAGAGTTTGTGCCAGGCACTAGTTTGAGTGCTTTACAGGTATCAGTTGGTCTTCACTGTATCTTAAGGATAATTACTGTTCATATTTCCATTTTACAGTAGAAACTGAGGCATAGAGAGGTTAGATAAATTGCCTAAGGAAGAAAAGCCAGTTAAATATTGGAGCCAGGATTTAGCAAACGTGATGATATTTGGTGGGATTATAATGTTTAAAAAATACTTGAGAATGATAAGGGGTTGACATCCAAATTATATAAAAAGCTTACACACCTCAACAAACAAAAAACAAATAAGCCAATTAAAAAATGGGCAGAGGAGCTGAACAGACACTTCTCCAAAGAAGAAATTCAGGTGGCCCACAAGCACATGAAAAGATGCTCCACATCACTAGTCATCAGAGAAATGCAAATTAAAACCACAATCAATTCTCAGATTCAAAAAAGACACATGCACCCCTCTGTTTATTGCAGCACTTTTTACAATAGCCAAGATATGGAAGCAACCTAAGTGTCCATCAGCAGATGAATGGATAAAGAAGAGGTGGTACATATACACAATGGAATACTATTCAGCCATAAGAAGGAAACAAATCCTGCCATTTGCAACAACATGGATGGAGCTGGAGGATATTATGCTCAGTGAAATAAGCCAGGCGGAGAAAGACAAGTGCCTAATTATCTCCCTCATTTGTGGAGTATAACAGTGAAGCAAAACTGAAGGAACAAAATAGTAGCAGACTCAGAGACTCCAAGAAGGAACTAGTGGTTACCAAAGGGGAGGGGTGGTGGAGGGTGGGTGGGGAGGTTGGGAGGAGGGTATTGTGGGGTATTATGTTTAGTACACATGGTGTAGGGAATCACTGGGAAAGCAGCGTAGCACAGAGAAGGCAAACAGTGAATCTGTGTCATCTTACTACACTGATGGGCAGTGACTGAATTGGAGTATGAGTGGGGACTTGATAATATGGGTAAATGTAGTAACCACATTGTTTTTCATGTGAAACTTTCATAACAGTGTATATCAATAATACCTTAATAAAAAAAAAACACAATGAGATATCACCTCACACCAACTAGGATGGCCACCATCCAAAAGACAAAACAGCAACAAATGTTGGCAAGGATGTGGAGAAAGGGGACCCTTCTACACTGCTGCTGGGAATGTAAATTAGTACAACCATTGTGGAAAGCAGTATGGAGGTTTCTCAAAAAATTCAAAATAGAAATACCATTTGACCTGGGAATTCCACTTCTAGGAATTTACCCTAAGAATGCAGCAGCTAAGTTTGAAAAAGACAGATGCACCCCTATGTTTATCGCAGCACTATTTACAATAGCCAAGAAATGGAAGCAACCTAAGTGTCCATCAGTAGATGAATGGATTAAGAAGATGTGGTACATATACACAATGGAATATTATTCAGCCATAAGAAGAAAACAAATCCTACCATTTGCAACAACATGGATGGATCTAGAGGGTATTGTGCTCAGTGAAATAAGCCAGGCAGAGAAAGACAAACATCAAATGATTTCACTCATCTGTGGAGTATAAGAACAAAGCAAAAACTGAAGGAACAAAACAGCAGCCGACTCACAGAACCCAAGAATGGACTAACAGTTACCAAAGGGAAAGAGACTGGGGAAGATGGGTGGGAAGGGAAGGATAAGGGGGAAAAAGGGCTATTACAATTAGCACACATAATGTAGTGGGGGTGGAGATGGGGTGGGGGGATATGGGAAAAGCAGTATAACAGAGAAGACAAGTAGTGATTCTGTAACATCTTACTACGCTGATGGACAGTGACTGCAATGGGGTATGTGGTGGGGACTTGATAATAGGGGGAGTCTAGTAACCATAATGTTGCTCATGTAATTGTATATTAATAATAGCAAAATTTAAAAAAGTCTTTTACTCTGAAAAAAAAATACTTGAGAAAATGTAACAATATCATATGTTGTCCTCCCAATTTTTTAAAAAAAGAATTGAGTATTTCCCTAATTTCTTCAGAAATTTTTCTTTCACGGCACACATACTAGTGTGTCAGTAAGTAGAACTTGAAACTTTGTAGCTCAGTTTCTTTTTTCTTTCCTGTAAGTGTAAAATGGAACACAACCTATGTCTGGGCATATTATTTTGCTGGCTTAGTAGGTCTTCCCAGTTTGTTCCACATGATTATTAACCACTTTACAGTAGTTGTCATTTTAATATTCCTTAGTGTCTTGAAAGCATATTAATTACAATTTCACATTTTATAGATTTTCTTTTACTGATTAAATTTTAGCTTGGCTGCTTCCTGATAAGAGTTTGGCCTAATGATTTGAGAAGGAGTATAACATTTTATTCTGCTTGTCAGGCTTTCAATTAGAGGTTTCCATGGGCTTCACCTCAGGCTCCTGTTCTTTCTACTGATTCCACTGTAGACAGAGAGAGAGAGTACTTTGTCATTTGAGAAATCAAATGTCAGAGATTAGCTTTTGTAGGAATATTAATGTGTTCCTCAAACTAATTTAAAGAGTTCTCCTGAAATGAGGTATATTTCTTTTGGCTTTTTCACGGACGTGAGTGAAACCTTTTTTGCTAATATAAAGAAGGGTAAGTGCTGCATTGTCCATCCATTCTGTAAATATTTGTTGAGTGCCTAAAATGGGTGCTCTGGTCTCTAATCTGCAGCTTTCAAATGATAGTTTATCCAGGTATAATCAAGTCCTGAAAAATTAGGTCATTTTTTTCTAATCTTAAATGAATCTGGCCTGTGCCAGAAGACTAATTTATTAATTTACAACTGGGGGTATTCTATTTCAGTGAGTGGAAAACTCATTTCTGCTTGTTAGCATAATGCCATCTTTGAATTTCCCAGCTATCAAGAAATTAGAAACAATCAGATGGTTGCTTGGTATGTATAGAAAGAATCAGCAAAGGAAATTGCAAAGTCTTTAGGAGAAACTTCATTCAGATTGTGATAAGCCTAAGGAATTATTCATACTTCACCTTAAAGAATTTTTTAGGATGGTAAAATATTTGTATTTTCAGTTGTTCTTTTTCTTTGTATTAAATCAACATATTTCATACTTTCCAGCTTCATAGAGATTAGTACCCATTAGTTTACACTTACTACATTAAGAACTATTTTTATTTTAGTGTGTTGTACTCTTTTAACATTTGCTTTTTATTGTTATATTTTAGTTTAGTGTTTCAACTTCATTTCTCATGATACAAAGGAAGGTACTTTGATCTTAGCAGTAAGCTGTCTTGAATTGCTTTGTAGGGCACATTTCTTCCAAAGTCCTTCCTTTAGAGTATGTTCTCCTGCAGATGACCCTAGGTTCTGGGCCATCATTTTCTGACCACTAATCACAACTCAGATTTTAAGAATTGACTTTCATTATTTTTGTTATTTAAAAATATTAGGTTTTTTTTTCTTTTTGCATGTAATAAAAAGACACATTACCCAGAAATAGCTATAGTTATACCTTGATACATAATCTTGTAGACCTTTTTCTATACATATATATATAATAGCTACATCTGTACAATTGAAATGGAATCATACTATACCTGTTTTATAATCTCCTGTTTTATCTTAATGAGGTGTATATCTTTTAATGTACATCTGAGGTGTATATCTTTCAATGTACATCTGATTGGATCCTGTCTTGGGGTCTTTTAGTCATTCAACAAACATTTGTATATTACTATGCAGGTACTGTTGTAGATGTTGGGCACATAGTAGTGAACCAAATATAATTGTCCTATGGAGTATAAGTACTAAAGGGGAAACAAGTGAAATAAGTTAAATTAATAGAGTGTGAAGCAGTAGTAAATGCTATGGGGAAAAGAGAGAATGGGGATAGAGAGTGTGACAAGTGAAGTTTCAAAGTGAAGTATAGTCAGAAAAAGCCTTAACTGAGAAGGTATTTCAGTAGTTATAAAGGAAGTGAGAGAATGTGCCAGGAATGTGCCAACAAGGAGAGACCAATGTGGAGCAGAGTAAGAGTAGCAGATGAGGTTGCTAGGGATGGGGAAGTGAGGATTAGATCATGTACAGCTTGGTATGCTTTTATGAAAAGGGCTTTTATTCTGAGTGCAGTGGAAATCCAGTGGGAAGTTCAGGGCCAAGAAGTGACACGGTCTAACTTAATGTCTTAAAATTGATCATTCTTACTGCTCTGCTAAGTACAGAATGGGGGGCTACATGGAATGCAGGGGCAAAGGCAGAAGCAGAGAAACCATTAAAGAGGCTGTTGCATGAATCTAAGCTATAGGTGCCAAGTGGTTTGGATGAGGTAATGAAAATAGTTGGATTCTAGGTATTGACAATGGCATGATAGGATTTGCGGGCAGATTGGATCTGAGGTGTAACAGAGGAGCTAAGGATGACTACGGTTTTTGGTGTGAACAATTAGAAAAGTGGAGTTGCCTCAGCTGAGATGGAGAGCACTAGGAGGACCAAGTTTTGGGGGAGAAGATTTAAGAGTTCAGTTTGTACAGAGTAAGTTGGAGGAGGTCCTTATTACACATTCAGAGCATGATGTTGGGTAGTCAGAGGTCTTCGCTGGAGATAATTTTGAATTTGGGGCTGTATATCGTATTTAATATTATGAAACTAGATGAAATTGTGAAATTGAATCAAGATAGAAAATAGACTTCTGAGTATTAAACTCTGTGCTCTAATTGATTAGAAATTTGGAAGATAAGAGGAATAAGCAGAGGAGACTGAGAAGGTACAGCCAGGGAGCCAGGGGGAAAACCTAGAAATAGTGTAGTTCTGGAAATTCGGTGAAGGCTCTTATCTTGTCTAAGCATGTGTTTTCCCCTCCAGACACCAGGGATTGAATTTTCTCTTCTATGGGTTGCTAAAATTAAATATATATACCATCCTCCTTCCTTCTCTCCTCCCCCAGTATAAGCTACCTTTCACTTTAACAAAAAAAGATTTCATGTTTTTAACAAAAATAATTCTGTGTAAAAACTATATGTGTCAACTGAAAATAATCTCCTAACAACTGCTCATGCACTTCCTGGGGTCACTCTGAGCGGTCTCACTCTGTTACTGCTGCAAAGATGTGGAACCAGCATCTGACTTCCAGTGAATAAGCAGCCAACAAAGGGGAATCAGCAGGCGATCAGCTAAGGTGTTCAGGCAACTCTGAGCTTCTGAATAGGGTCAAGAAACTAGGCTCTCTGTCAAACTTGATTTACATTTATTTATTGGTTATTTCAAGCATGTGATAATTTATTCTTCCAGTTACTAGCAAGCAAGGAGGATATATCATTTATTGTATTGTCCCATATTTCAGCAGCTTATAAAAATTGATATTTATTTATTTCCTTTTTTCTTGGTATTATTAATGTACAATCACATGAGTAACATTGTGGTTACTAGACTCCCCCTATTATCAGGTCCCCCCCACATACCCCATTACAGTCACTGTCCATCAGCATAGTAAGATGCTATAGAATCACTACTTGTCTTCTCTGTGAAAAATGGGTATTTATTATCTCACAGTTTCTGAGGGCTAGGAATTTGGGAGCAGCTTAGGTGGTTCTGGTAAAGGGTTTCATGAGGTTATAATCAAAATGTCGGCTGTGGCTCTAGTCATCTGAACATTTAACTAGAGTCTGGAGGATTCACTTCCGAGATGGGTCACTCACATGGTTGTTGGCAGGAGGCCTTAGTTCCTCACCATGTGCACCTCTCCAGACGCCTCCTTCAGTGCCTCCATGACTTGATAGGTGGCTTTCCTCAGAGTAAGTGATCTAACGGAGAAAGGAAGAAGGAAAGAAGCTATAATGCCTTTTATATCCTTATCTTGGAAGCCAGTCACTGTCATTTTGGCCATATTTTATCTAAGAAGTGAGTCACTAAGTCCAGCCCACATTTAAGGGAAGGAGAATTAAGCTCCACCTCTTGAAGGGAGGAGTGTTAAAGAATTTGTAGACATATTTTAAAACTACCATAGTTGACCCTCTGGCCACAAACTGCGTACATTTCTCCTGTGTGCAAAATGTTCTCACCTCCTAAGACATACCAGAAGTCTCACCCCTTTACAGTGTCAACTTGAAATCCAGGTTGTTGTCATCTAATTAGGTTCAAGTGTAGATGAGGCCCTTTAGGTGTAGTTTCTCTATTATGATTCCTTTTGATGTGAAGGCCTATAAACTAAACAAAAGTTTTCTCCCCCTCACAAACTCAATGTACATTGATGGGACAGGCATATGATAAACAGGTATAGAGATTCCTATTTAAAAAGGGAGAAAATGGGATGCAGAAAAAAGCTACTGATTCATAGCAATTCTGATGTTTGTCTAGGTAAATGTTGGAATTTCCTTGATTAGGACCTAGTTCTACTTCTGCCCAAGAATGCTGAACTGTGGCTGTTGACTCCCTCCTGGTTCTTGCTTCCCCCCTGTAAGTCATCCTTTCTTCTCCGTGAAAGTCCAGATTTGCAACTGCATAGTTTTCTTAGCTTTTTTCTTGCCAGTAGAATTTTGAGGGCCCAAATGACCTCTTTTAATTTAATTTTGTTCTGCCTCTATACCTCCGAGTTTAAGCTGGCAGTGTTTCTTTTTAATACTTTGAGTCCCTGTGAATAATATTGAGATTGGTACCCTTTGCAAAAGCCATAGCCACCAATCTCTTCTAGACTGTCTTTTTTCTACCTTTGGCTTCTGCTGGGATTGCTGAGGGGCAGTACTTCTAGTGGGTAGAATTGTATTCCCTAAAAAGTCCTAATTCCTGATAACCTGTGAATGGTGACCTTATTTGGAAATAAGGTCTTCACAGATGTAATCAAGTTAAGATGAGATCATATTGGGTTAGTGTGGGCCCTAATTCAATGGATGGTATTCTTATAAGAAGAGAGAAATTTGAACACAGAAGACACAGAGAAGAAAGTCATGTGAAGACTGAGGCAGAGATTGGAGTAATATGTTTATAAGCCAAAAAACAACAAGAATTGCTGGGAACCACTGAAAGCTTAGAGAGGCATGAACAGATTCTCCCTCAGAGTCTCCAGAAGGAACTAACTATAAAATGTCTTGATTTTAGACCCCTGGCCTCCAAAACTGAAAGAGAATAAATTCCTGTTGTTTTAAGCTGATTGTTCATGGGAATTTGTTATCGTAGTCCTAGGAAACTAATACAACTTTCTTAAGCTTCTTAGAAGCCTGTTTGTTTAGCTGAATAGTTCTCTAGCCTCCAGTACATCTTTCTAAGGTCTTAACAATGAATTTTTATAGCCTTACTCTTGACTTCCTCTTAAACATTTACTTTTGGCAATGCCCTGGATTTGATCCTTGCTTGGAAGCCATTTCTTAATTTTAGTATCACTCACTATCTGGAGAAGGTAGGAATTTTCAGAATTAATAAGTCTTCCCTCCTTTTTATTTAACTGTCCTTCCTTTAATGTCCTCCCCTCGTTCCATTTTAATGTAAGCAGCAAAAAGCAGCCAAGAGGCACCTTTAACACTCTTGGCTGGACATCTCATTAGCTAGATTATCACCCAGTTCATGAGTCACAACTTCTGCTGTCCACATCATAGCAGGCAACAGCTTTTGCCACTATATATGCCAGGATCCTTTCCCTCTAGTTTCCAATAAGATTTTTCTTACTTTCGCTTAAGCTCTCACCCATAACTTCCTCAAAGTCTTCCTTCCACTGTTTTCTTCAAGTGTCTTCAAATTTTCACTGCCACTCTCCTCAAAGTCATTCTGATGTCTGTCTTCTGCTGGGTTCCCAAATTCTCACATTTTAGGTTTTTGTTAACAGCAGCACCCACATCTGGGTAACAGAATCTGTATTAGTTATCTATTGCTGTATAATAAATTACCCAGAGTTTACTGGGTTCAATGGGCCAGGAATTTGGGAACAGCTTAGCTGGGTGGTTCTGGCCTGGGTCTCATGAGCTTACTGTCAAGATGTTGTCTGTTTCTTCAGTCAAAACATAGGTCATTGGAAGAGAATAGAGAGCCCAGAAAATAAACCCAAGCATGTATGACATAGGAGCCAAGAATAAACTATGGGGAAAGGACAGCCTCTTTAGTAAATGATGTTGGGAAAACTGGACCACTATCTTATGCCATACACAAAAATTAATTCAAAGTGGATTAAAGACTTGAATGTAAGACCTGAAACCATCCAATCCCCAGAAGAAAACAAAGGTGGGAAACTCCTGACATCAGTCTTGGTAATGATTTTTTGGACCTGACTCCAAAAGCAATGGCAGCAAAAGCAAAAATAATTTTTGCTAAACTAAAATTCTTCTAAAAACAGCAAAAGAAATCATCTACAGAATGAAAAGGCAATCTACTGAATGGGAGAAAATATTTGCAAATCAAATATTTGATAAGGGGTTAATAATCCAAAATATATAAAAACTCATACAACACAGTAGCAAAAAAGCCAAACAATCCAAGTATAAAATGGGCAGATCTGAATAGACATTTTTCCAAAGAAGACATACAGATGGCAAACAAGTACACGAAAAGATACTCAAAATCACTAATCATCAGGGAAATAGAAATCAAAACCACAATGAGATATCACCTCACACTTGTTATCCAAAAGAAATAACAAGTGTTGGTGTGGATGTGGAAAAAAGGGAACGAACCCTGTGCACTGTTGGTAGGAATGTAAATTGGTACAGTCATTATGGAAAATTGTATGGGAAAAATAAAACTACCACCCAGCAGTTCCACTTCTGAGTGTTTAGCTGAAGAAAATGAAAACACCAGTTGAAAAGATGTATTCCCCCCCCCTTCATTGCAACCTTATTTATAATAACCAAGGAATGGAAACAGCCTTAAGTGTCCATGGATGGATGAATGGATAAAGAAAACATGGTGTGTGTGTGTGTGTGTATGTGTGTGTTATGACACATACACACACACACACACTGGGATATTATTCAGACATAAAAAAGAATGAATCTTACCATTTGCAACAATGTGGATAGATCTTGAGAGCATTATGCTAAGTGAAGTTAAGTTGGAGGAAGACAAATATTGTATGATCTCATTTATAGGTGGAATCTTAAAAAAACCAAGCTCATAGATACAGAGAATAGATTGGTGGTGGGACGTGGGTGAAATGGGTGAGGGAGATCAAAAGGTACAAACTTTCAGTTATAAAATGAATAATGGAGATGTAATGTATAGTATGGTGACTACATCATCAGGAAAATGCAAATCAAAACCACAATGAGATTATAGTTTATTATAATTAATTATAGTATTATAGTTTATAGTACTGTATTGTGTATTTGAAAGTTGCTAAGAGAGTAGATCTTAAAAGTTTTCATTACAAGAAAATAAAATTTTGTGGCTATGTAGGTGATTAATATTAATTAGTCTTATTGTGATCATTTGCAATATATATAAACACTGAATCATTGTATTGAAAGTAATTTAATGTTATATGTCTATTATACTTCAATCAAAAAAAAAAGTAAGTCACTAAGTGCAGCCTACACTCAAAAGAGGAGTATAAAATGATGTGTGGACATATTTCAAAACAAACATGTAGGGTAATTAGCTATTTATTGAACTGTAGGAATAGGGAAAGTCTAATCTTGGCTATGGTGTTATATTGGTTGGCCGAATCCACGGCAAGTACATATCATGTCACTTATATCTCAATAAAGCTGGGGGGAAATTGCATAGTATTCAGAAAACAGGAAATCCAGGGGAAAAATTCCTTTAGTGTTTTTCTTTGGCTGAGACATTAGCCCATTATATCTTTGTGTAACAAACACCAACTCATTGGGATAAAAGTGTGGGTAGATGTGCCTTCTTAAGTGTTCAGAATAAGTGCCAAGCATGTGTATGTGTATGTAGGGGTTTGTAGTTACAAGCAATTGAAACACATTTTGAGGGCTAATACAGCATATTGATATGTATTTGTAAAATGGAATCACTCTTAAAAAAAAAAAACTTTTAAAGGGCCCATTGAAGTATCTTACACAGAAACCCAGCATGTAAAACACATACAAATGGTACTGCCCTTGTTACAGGGAAGTGGGCCTAGAATCCTAATGGCTTAGCATCCCTTTGAGCCTCTCCTTGTATTGCTATCAGAGATCCAAGGAACATACTTTGAAAACTATACCACACAATCAAATTGCTTTCCAGCCTAATTCACAAAAACCTATTAATATATAAGATAGCAGAGCTCAGGAAGGTAGCCATAAAATCAAAATAGCACTCTGCCAGGTGGCAGACTTATTTCTGGTGCTATCTATTGTATATCTGTAAGTGAAAAGCCACCGTGGTTTGGGGAAGAAGTTGGTGATTGGTCAACCACGGATATCTGTAGAGTTCTTTAATTATCAATTTTGTTTTAGCTAATTTCTCTTACCTAATTTTTTGTCCTCCAACAGAATAGTACAACAGATCTTGGCAGGATTCTTTGCAAATTCTACGATCCCTGGATCCCCACACCCTTTTGCCTGGTAAGTAACTACCTACCTTCTCTCTTACTCTGATGGAGTTGTGTCATTTTAGGTACTATAGTTTCAGTGCCCTAATGAGAAAAAGAGCTGATTGGTGAGTATATAGGTGTGACTGGTAGGCTGCTTGTTAGATTGTCATTATTTGCTGAGCCCAAACTTTATCAGAATTTATTTTTTATTGTTCAGGCTCATGAGAGTCACCCTAGTCTCCCAGGGTGTCCGGGCACTTGTTGTATCTGATTCCATTACTATTCTGGAGTGAACGTTGTGTTGGGATAGGGAATGAGATGGTCCCTGCTAGGCTTGCTGTCTGATTTATGGGTTTCTCTTCTATATCTTACTGGAAATTTCATTCCAAAATTTCTGAAGTTGAAAACATACTGCTTAACTTATTACTTTTTTCAAAGTAAGGTTTGTCAGAAGAAACAAAAGGCTGTAATTCAGCATCAGAGTGACCTTTATGTATGGCAGGGTTAAAGATAGGATTTCCTCTTGTGTGGATAATTATTTGCGACTTCTGACTCTGCCCCAAGAAGGCCTTTATGCTCAGAGGGATCCCAGTCCTTCCACACAGTTAGCTTGTTTTCTAACCTCTCGTCCTCAAACACATTCTAGCCAGAGTCTGGACACCCATCATCCAGGGTAGTGAACTAGCAGCTCCAGAAAGAAGTGCTGCAAAGTTCCTGTTGTATTTGCTCTAATTTGTGATTCGGAGAGACTGCTACGGCTACTTTTCTACTTGAAAGTTCCTCATTGTCTAGGACCTCATGTATCATGTAGTCTCTTAGAATGAGGGAAGTCTGCTGTAGATTTTGGCCAGTCATGAAGGGAAAACTCCTTCAAAAGCAGCTCCATGTATGTTTAATGTTAAGCGGACACAGAGAAGACAAACTCTTCTTCACCAATAGGCAGTGAGTAACTCTTTTTGCTCTGGTGTGTTATGGTATTTTAGGTAGTTTCACATCCTATGTTCCAGTTAGGTAAAAATTCCTAGAGAATGAGAGACTATCTCTACATAATCTTTAAAATAATGAGATATTCTTTGCCACTCAATTCTAGAGACTAGTGACTTTCCAGCTCTGAGAGAGAACAGGATCCCTCTACCAGTTTTTTTCTGTGGTGTAAGGTGGAGCCTGGTCACTCCATCTAATGCTGTCTGTCTCATCTCATGTATAGGAGCGGGATGCTGCACTCCAACCCTGGGGACTATGCCTGGGGTCAGACAGGGCTTGATGCCATTGTAACCCAGGTGAGGAGCTGCCTTTTGAGGGTGTCTGTTCAGTGTGTCTCATGGTTTCACAGGCTTCCTGCTTTCCTTCTGCTACTTTCTGAAATGGCAGTCACTCTGCTTTCCCTAATATTTTGAGCTTGTGGGTTCCCATTTTACTAAAGGAATAAATGGTTTATGAGTTTGGCTCAGGTCAGCATCCATGTATCTTCTAGGTCCTAGGGGCTTTCTAGAAGATGGTTTCACCTCCATGAGAAGAAAAGGATTTCCTATAACAAATAGTATTTCATAGTTTGGCCTCTTGTTCAGTCCTATGATGTCCCATTCACAAGTAGTTGACAAAACAAAGGCTGTCTTCATATACTGAAGCAGGGATTTCTGCTAGATGGAGCAAAGTAGGGGAAGGAAGCAGAGAATAAAGGTATTCCCATGCCATGTACGTTGCTTCCACTCATTTATATTTATTTTAATTTAATTGGTTTTTCATTTCCCTTGTGTATTGCTGAGACTAGAAAGCATGTTGTTCATATCCAAGTCGTCTTCTAGATAGGCAGTAATTTACCTATTTCTTGGGTTATTTTATGCTACTTTCCATACTCCCTTTCCTTTCTTCCAGCAGAATGAAGATTTTGGACTTGTTAAGTATTATTTTTTGTTAAACTGTGATTTTGTTCATGACATCACAACCCCTTTGCTGCCTTTGAAGTTGCTTAATGCCCAAAGGTGGGCCTTGCAATGATAGGCTGTAATTAGGCTTTTACTGATATCACTCTGAAATTGTAAAGCAATCATGAGTGTTCTGGAAGCAGGAAAGAGGAAACCCAAGCCTCTAAGACCTTTGCAGAAGTAGGAGAAACTAACATTTCTAATATCTGCGGCTGTTTGTTCTCAGTGGAGCAGCTCCCTCCCAAGGGATAGTGAGATGTCTGCGACTTCTTTCTTTCTTTTTTGTAGCTTTTAGGACAACTGGAAAACACAGGGCCTCCCCCAGCTGACAAGGAAAAGATCACATCTCTTCCAACAGTGACAGTAACTCAGGAACAAGTTGGTAGGTTATTTTCCATACTTATTCTGTCATCTTCTAATCTCTATTCATAATCCCAGCACCTTCCTACACTAAGGATCTTTAATGAGGCTATAGCATTCCTAAAATCCCATCCTGGGTACTGGATAAGAAAGTTTACTAACTCTTTTGTTAGAGTTAATAAAGAGGTATTTTCTGAGCAATTACCGTGTCCCTTTTCTAGATACCATGCAGGAAATAATGAGGTACAAAGTTATATACAACTTGGTGTCTTGAAGAACTTACCACTTACCAGGGGAAGCAAAACTCACCAAACAGACAACAGTATGAAAAACAATGTTGAGCAGGAGATACTGATTGAGGAAAGAGGAAGAGAAAAAAGGGGAGGCTGGGGATTTGTTTCACATATACTTTGTATCAGATACACTTCAGTACATTAGACATACATATAATTTTATTTATAAACACTAAAGGTACTTAGTGATAAAGGATATTTGGACTGGGAATTTCTTGCCCTACAAATTCCAGTTTAGAGTCAGAGAAGATTTTAAAGACAAGATGGGCCATCTTAGAGAGGTTATTCTATATAAGGAAAAGCATGAACCAGTGTAAAAATGTCAGCATGGAATTGGTGTCTGAGTCAGGTATAAGGAGAATGACCTTATTAGACCTGAAATAGAATCTGGTGTGGGGGAGTAGGGGGAGATGTAACTGGGTAGGAAGGGTAGGGCCTTGTTAGTGAAGACCTTGGAACTGGCAGAGTAGTTAGAGCTGGATATTTTAGGTAGTAGGTAAGTTACTAGTTTGGAGGTAGTGTCTCAAATAGAAGAGAGAAAACAGAAACAGGGATTTAAGAAGCTGTTAGAGCATCCATGTGGGGTTCCAGTAATGGTGGCAGTGCTAACAAAAGGAAAGGGTAATTCAGAAAATCATTTTGAAGAAAGGCTTTCAAGGAGAATGAGTAAAAAATGAATCTAAGATTTTGCAACTTTGTAACTACAGAGTCAGTGCTGACATCATCAGGAAAGGGGGAATTGTGACGGGCTCTCCTTTGAGTAGGGAGTTGATGTGATGTTTTTAATTTTTAATTTGTTAATTTTGAGGTGCCCACTGAAAATCCAAGTGAAAATGAGCTGGAGATTTCTATGAAGGGAAAATTAACCAGTAGAAAAGTGTAGGATGTATTTGGAGGGTTGAAGGCCTGGAGGCAGGGATGCTGCCTGGGAGGCTCTTAGAACAGACCAGGCACAGAATTGAAAGCTAGAATTAGGGTAAAGCTGGTAGGAGTGAATCTGTTGAGTTGTAATCTTGCTCTAAATGCCGTGAATGATGTGGGGCATGTAAGCACATCCTGGCTACTAGAGAGATAAACGAGCTGGTATTATTAGCCAGACTTGGGAGACTTAGAATTTGCTCCCTGGTACTCTCAACTTAGTTTGTAGCCATTTCCTCTCAGAGAAGAGGACTTCCTCTCTCTGGACTTAGGGACTGAGCTATCCTTGGGCTTTGCAATTCTGCAGCACCACCCCCTGGTACAGCTTTTAATTAACAACCTCTACAGAGGACTTTAGGGTAGCCACACTGAAAGAGGATAAATAATGTGAAAAAATAGTAGTGTAAAAGCAGCTTGAAACACTGAATGTGAACTGCTAAGATTGCTGAGATGAGTCCCTCAGTTAAGTAGACAGGTAGCCAGTTTTCTAAGTAGAAACTGCCAGAAGGCTGTCATGAGTTTGGGAAGATGTTTTTCCTGCTTTATTTAACAGATAATCTAAGCCCCAGTTTATTTCTTCCAACTCTTTACATTGAAAAATAGGCTTTATATCCTGCCCAAAGCAATTTACAGATTCAATGCAACACATATCAAAATACCAATGACATTTTTCAATAAACTAGATCAAATAATCCTAAAATTCATATGGAACTGCAAAAGACCACAAACAGCCAAAGCAATCCTGAGAAAGAAGAACAAAGCTGGGGGAATTATGCACCCTGACTTCAAGCTAATACTACAAAGCTACAGTAATCAAAACAATATGCTATTGGCACAAGAATAGACCTGTAGATCAATGGAATAGAAGAGAGAGCCCAGATATTAAACCCACGCATATATGGTCGATTAATATACAATAAAGGAGCCATGAATGTACAATGAGGAAAAGACAGCCTGTTCAATAACTGGTGTTGGGAAAACTGGACAGCTGCATGCAAGAGAATGAAATAAGATTATTGTCTAACTCCATACATAAAAGTAAATTCGAAATGGATCAAAGACCTAAATGTAAGACATGAAACCATAAAAATCTTAGATGAAAACACTGGCAAAATCTCTTGAACATAAGCACAAGCAATTTTTTCCTGGACACATCTCCTTGGGCAAGGGAAACAAAAAATGAACAAGTGGGACCACATCAAACTAAAAAGCTTCACTTCTGTACAGCAAAGGCACACCATCAGCAGAACAAAAAGCCAACCTGCAGCATGGGAGAATATATTCAAAAGCAGTTTACCCAGTAAGGGACTAATATCCAAAATATGTAAAGAACTCATAATCCTCAACACCCAAAAAACAAATAACCCAATTAAAAAATGACAGAGGACCTGAACAGATATTTCTCCAAAGAAGAAATGCAGATGACCAACAGGCACATGAAAAGATGCTCCATATTACTAATCATCAGGGAAATGCAAATCAAAGCCACAATGAGCTATCACCTCCTACCATTTAGAATGACCACTATCCAAAAGACAAGAAATAACAAGTGTTGGTGAGGATGTGGAGAAATGGGAACCCTCCTAACTGTTGTAAATTAGTGCGGCCACTTACAGAAAATATTATGGAGGTTCCTCCAAAAACTAAAAATAGAAATACCATACAACCCAGTAATACCACTTCTAAGGATTTGTCTGAAGGAAACAAAATCCCTGATTTGAAAAGATATATGCACCCCTATGTTTATTGCCATATTATTTATAATACGTAAGCTATGGAAGCAACCTAAGTGTCCATCAGTAGATGAATGGGTAAAGAAGATGTGGTACATATACACAATGGAATATTATTCAGCCATAAAGAAATCCTGCCATTTACAACAACATGGATGGAACTAGAGGGTATTATGCTAAGTAAAATAAGCCAGGTAGAGAAAGACAAATACCATATGATCTCACTTATCTGTGGAATATACAAACAAAATAAGAAAATGAACAAAATAGCAGTAGATCATAGATATGGAGAGTAACTGGTGATTACCATGGGGGAGGGGTTGGATTGCGTGGGTGGAGAAGATGAGGGGATAAAGGGGCACAAAAATTCTGAAACATAAGTTGATCATGGAGATTAGTAGTATAGCCAGTGATTCAGTAAGATCTTCCTATGCGGACAGATAGTAGCTGCACTAGTGGGTTAGTGAGGATTTAATAATGTGTATTCAATCCTGTTGAACCACTGTATTGTATACTTGAAACCAATATAAGATTGTATATTAGGGATACTTCAATTTAAAAACAAGTTTAATTCAAATGTAAACAAAAAAAAGAGAAGAAGGCCTTATATACAGTTCCTATCTAGGCCTTACTGGAATAAGCCCATTCATCAGGACTCCTTTTTATAATCCTGCCTACTACCACTTTTACCACCACTACCATTTTGAAATAAAATTCATGCTTCCTATCTGCCTCCACCTTGGGAGTACCTTGTGTCTTCTCTTTAGGCATTCCTGTGGTTGTGCATTGTTAAAGACATTGAGGTAGTTTTTTCTTCCTTTTTGTTTGTTTACCTTAAAAGGCATTTCCTTCTCTAACAGATATGGGTTTAGAATGTCCAGTATGCAAAGAAGATTACACAGTTGAAGAGGAAGTCCGGCAGTTACCCTGCAACCACTTCTTTCACAGCAGTTGTATTGTGCCATGGTTAGAACTGGTGAGTACAGAGAGTGCATCCATGATGGAGCATCTATGCCAGTAACATCTTACGGGGATGGTTCAGAGTAAGGGTATTGTTAACATTTAATGGAATGTTAAGCAGAACAGATTTTACTCCCTAGCTAACTTGTAATAGCACTGTTACTGTTTTTTAGACTATTACTTGTTTGGAACTTCCCTGACCAGGGGTTAGCAAACTACAGCCTACAGGTCTCTGTGGCCTGCCACCTGTTATTGTAAATGAAGTTTTATTGCAACACAGCTGCGCTTATTTGTTTATACATCGTCTATAGTACTTTTGTGCTACATCAGCACAATTGAGTAGTTGGAACACAAATGGTATGGCCTGCAGTCTAAAATACTACCTGTCTCTTTACAGAAAAAGTTTGCTGACCTCTCAGGTCACTGTTTCTGGTTAGTTCTGTTTGGTGGTATGTGTCAGCTACTGTTAAGTTGCTGGCCTAGAGTTCTCTGTCATTGCTGTTTCAAATTCTGTTTGGGAGTTGTCCTGGTGTTGCACCATGGAGCCCAGTGTGCACTGTGTGAGTTTTTCTATTTATCAACCCTCAGGTATTATTAATATAGGAATCTGAAGCTAATGATTTTGTTTTGTTTTGAATCCTCAGAAAATCCAAGAAAAATTATAGCAGATAGGAAAAAGTGGGTTATGATTGTACTCTTTGGTCTTCTCATTTTAATTTTTAAAGACTACTTCACAACGTGCAGTTTCTGCAGAAACCAGCATGACATGTTCTTAAGTGTTTGGTACATCCAGCTTTTCGGGGCAAGCTGTTTATATGGACTGCTATCTTTCTGTTTCAGCATGACACATGTCCTGTATGTAGGAAGAGCTTAAACGGTGAGGACTCTACTCGGCAAACCCAGAGCTCTGAGGCCTCTGCAAGCAACAGATATAGCAGTGATAACCAGTTACATGACCGATGGACTTTCTGAAGCTCAAGACCACATCTGAGCCAGAGCTGTGCTAGTCTTCTCACCACAGTGTAAATTGTATCAAAACAAAAAAATAGTAGGTGGATTTAGGAATTGCATAAGAAACCCCAACCCATAATATTAATGCCTTGACTGTTTTTTCTTCTCTAAATTTAGTTAGTATCTACAGTTGGAATTGTATCTATAACCAAATGTCTCTTATTCCTAAATTCAGAATGATAATTTTATAAGCGTGAAACTTAATTATATTGGTTTCCCCTGCCAGAGTAGAATCAGTTCCTTGAAGTCTAGCTAGGGTCCTGCTCTGTCATGTTACCTTGTAATGGATGTTTCCACTTCCTTGTCCAACCTGCACCCTACCATTAGTATATTTTACAGTAAATACAATGGAACCAGAGCCCTAAAATCCTCCTGATACAAAGTCCTTCTGTTCTAATTGTACAAAAAGCATCTACTCTTGGCCACATTAGCCATGAAGCGAGGGCAGATTAATACAGGAATCTGAGGCTAATGATTTTGTTTTGTTTTGAATCCTCAGAAAATCCAAGAAAAATTATAGCGGATAGGAAAAAGTGGGTTATGATTGTACTCTTTGGTCTTCTCATTTTAATTTTTAAAGACTACTTCACAGCATGCAGTTTCTGCAGAAACCAGCATGACACGTCTCAGGAGTCTCCTGTTGGTGGCAGTCTGATTCTGGTTCCTTTTCGGGAGTGAGCTGGGCAGCATACAGGTGCAGAGGGACAGATATTTGAAGTTGCTGGTTTTGTGGTCTTTTAATGACCTCCAACTCATTTTTTACTGTCTTTTGTCCTGGAGACCTTAAAATAATTTCCTTCACAGGAATAGAATTACTTCATTACAGCTTCAACACCAATTCACTGTTTTTAGTAATTCATTGGTCTTCAGGAATCAAGATTTCATATTTTCTCAATTTTTCAAGATCTTTTACATTTCTGAAGCCTTTCTGTTCTGCTTGGTTCTGGCTATACTTGGAATCAAATTGACTATGACGATCATGACCAGGAGAGAGAGGCCTTATCTCTTCATTCTAAAAGTGTCCCATGCACATGTACATACTCTTTGGAGCATTTAAGTGTTTAAAGATGAATAAATGAAGAAGAACAAGAACGTTGCTGGAACTTTTAAAGTCTCAAAAGGCAATGATGGGGACCTGTAACCACTGTTGGTGTACCAATAAGGTGGACAGAATGTTACCTTTTGTGTGGTCGTTATTAACCCTTCATAGTTTGGATCAGAGCAAGAGGGCCATTCTTGGATGAGTGTCATGGCTAGGAGTCTTTCTTCAATTTTGTTGACTGTCGTACACTGGTTTTGGGGCTGAGGTGTGGAGGTTAGGGATACCAGTATACTTGGTAGAGGGTGAAGAAGTAGGGGAGAGAAGAAAGTTGGAGAGTGGCTTGCCGAATTACTAGCCTGCCTCTAAAAGTTGTGACCGTAAGGTATGAGTCAGGTTGGGCCCAGAGGAATTAAAAGACATTTTCTCATATGTCCCTCATGTTATATCTCTTTATAGAGATTGTTTCTTTGGAGAATGTGAGCTTTTTGCTATAGCTATTGAAATCTAGCCCCAAAATACATTGGTTTTGAATGGGAGGATGAAGAGGTTGTGGGGAGGTAAGAGGTATATTATGAATATTTAATTGACCAATACTTAGATGGAGAAAGACTATGCTGTAGTTGGAGCACATTGCAGTTTTCAAGTACAATGCTATCAGCTGTCTCAGAAAAATTATGACAGCTGGAAATTTTTGTCTTCCTGTTAGTTGCTTGTACCTGGAGACGCCAGTATAGGCAGTTGTATTTTTACTTACAACTATAGGACTAGAAAGGATCCGAGTAACTTCACAAAGGGATGGAAACAAAGTACTGGATAGGGATTTACCTTTTCAATACACGGAGTAGCACATAGTATCAGTCTAAGTTATCTGAAATTTTCTTCACTTTTTTTTGCTCTGATAAGAGGACATGAGGCTCATTTTCTGTACCTGGACCCCAACCACTTAATGAGTCTAGTATGTGTTCCTAGATAGGAGGCATCTTAGACTTTCAGGTTAAGTTAGGTTAAGGAGTGTATTAGTCACAGTTCTCCAGAGAAACCGTTCTCCCGATAAGGGCCGTGTGTGTGTGTGTCTATGTGTAAAGAGATGTATTATAAGAAATAGGCTTGCATGATTTTGGAGGCTAAAAAGTCCAAAGTTCCATAGCATTAGCATAGTTCCAGTCTAATTCCAAAGGCCTGAGAACTAGGAGAGCCAATGGTATAAGTTCCAATCTAAAAACTGGAAGGCTTGAGATTCAAGAAAAACTGATGTTTCAGTTCAAATTCAAAGGCTGGAAAAGACCCATGTCCCAACTCATACAGTCAGGCAGGTTCCCCTTGCTAACAGGAGTGTCAGTCTTTGTCTTTTCAGGCCTTCGACTGATTGGGTGAGGCCCACTCACATCAGGCAGGACAATCTTCTGTACTTAGTCGACCAATTCAGATGTTAATCTTACCAAAAATGCCCTCGCAGGCACGAGAATGTTTAACTAGATATCGGAGCACCCCCTGGCTAGTTGGCGTACACAAAATTAACCATGACAAGGAGGAAGAATTGATGCACACAGCAGAATGGTCCTCATCCCACTTACGTTTTGCTAAGTAAACAATGTGTCTGTGAGAAAAATACCTGCCTTGGTTAGATTCCTCCGTATTAAGTAGGTTAAACAGTGGGAGAAATGTGAATGGCATGAGGACCAGTTGTGTGCTTCTCTGTTTTCTTCTTAGTGTATATTAACCTGGAAGTCTGAGAAGCCTTCCTTTCTAGGAAGGAATGTTGCAGATTCATTGCTTTAGCACTAGAACATGGCTGGGGTTAAGAGTTTATTTGTAGGAATGACTTGAAAGACTCTTTCCTTATAATGTTTTTATTTGTAAGAAGAAGGAATTGCTCTTGGTGGAGGATGTGGGAATGGCTGTAAATTAAATAGCTTCTTCAGCTTATTAAAAATTTTGTTAACATTTGCTTGAGCAAGTGTTTAGATGTTTTCCTTGAGCAGCACTCTCTTCCAATAATTCTCAAGTTAGAAGATTTTGGGGGAATAATTTGTTTTTTCCCCAACAAGCCTCACTTTGATTAAATAGTTATTAGGAGAAAAATTCTTTGTTTATATCACTGTATTACACACTCGTGTGTGATACGCACATACGCATGTGTATATATATTCATAGGTACACACCTACACGCCCATTTCATAGTAGAGGAAGAAAGGATAGAGGAGGGCGCTGAGGTAGAGTGAACAAGGTCCTGGCGGAAGGCTGGAGCCTCAGTCTGATTCTCACTGCACACACCTCAGGCCCTTGTATTTCCACAGCTCTTTGGTAGAGGGCACTGTTGGCTTGGGCAGGTCCCTTGTTACCTGGTGTGTGTGGCAAAGGGATTCACGGGAGGTAAAAGCCTAGCCGTTTCTGAAGGTTGAGAAAAGTGGATTTGAGCAAAGGGTGTTCATCATCCTTTGTTTCTGTAGTATAATTAGTTGAACTCAAATACAGCTGTCTCTTTAAAAATTTTTTTCTTGATAAATTAGTGATACCAAATTGATTTTTTCTCATGACCTCCTGCATGCTTCAGTTTCTTTCTCTCTGGTGTCCAAGTGCTATTTCTTCAAGAATACAAATTAAGTGTATCAGTCTTAACAAAAACTAGTCAGGAGGGAATCATAGTTTGTGTCTGTTTTAAACAGCAACAAAAAACAGCCTCTGGAGTTTTGGGAGGTGAAGGGCACCGCGGAGTTGGTTGGTAAAGCTGATCTAGGCAGGCCGCAAACATCTGTGGAGGAAGACAGATTTTAGGAGGAGGATGAGCAGGGCTGGTGAATGGAGAGTTGGGTATTAGAGGAAAACCCTTTTTGGCCCATGTGGTATAGAGGTGGGAATATAAGAGTGCTGTTTGCAAGAAAAAAACCAATGACGATTTGGGAGTTTGGGGTGACTAGCAGGAGAGAGTACTGTTATTGAGAGTTTTGAAAATTAATTTCATGTGAGATCTGATGCAGGAAATTGGGAAAGATTTGGTAGGGTAAACATACCACAAATAGCTATCCTGAAGGGAAATTGTACCTTGCAGTAATGTCAATATTTTAGCACTTAGGGTGGAAACCATAGGGCTGCCCCAAGGGTTTAAAACGGAATGCATAGAATACAATGTTTACAACTGTACATTTTCCAGGATCAAAATAGAGCCCTTGTCTTATCCAAAATACATTATGAGGTTTTGATCTCTCATACCTGGCAGATAAGTGGGATTATAGGTGTCGGGGTTTTTCTAGCCTCTCTCCCGCCGGTCCTGCTCTCCGCCAGGACCACAAGCTCTTTGTGTTACCAGCTCTTTCTGTTACAAGCTCTTTCCGTGACCCTCCGACCAGCGGAGGGAAAGGAAGGGAGGGAGAGGCACGCCCCGACAAGGCGAAGCAAGGGAGGTAAGAGCCGACTGTCCGCCCGTGCCCGCAGCCTCCGCCGTCCCCGGAGACAATCAGACGTGCGACAGGGAGCTCAGTCGAAGCAAGAACTCGTTTATTGGGGCTCAGGGCACGGAATATATTGGGTATGGTCTCTCCTGATCGGTCACCCCCCATGCTAAGAAGGCGACTTTCAATCTTCCAATCACGCACAGAGTTGTGCGCATGCGCAGCTGTCTCTGACGTAAGAAGCGGACGGAGTGGGCGCAGCTGAACCCCAGGGGGCTTTCAGCGGCCACCCCTGCTGCGTGGCTGAGTTCTCAGTGGCCATCTTTGTGGCATGGCTGAGATTCAAAGGCAGTTCCCCACATATAGGCATTTGACTCTCAAGATTTTATACATATAAACTTTATGTTCTGCTGGGTTACACTTAGATGGTGTCCACAGAAGCAGAGTCTGTTGCCTTTACTCTTTCAGCTGGAACACTTACATCTGTGAGTCATGGGATGTAAGCTTGTGGTTCTTTACCTTTACTAATAAGGTCCAAAAATTATCCCCCCCAACAAGATGATAGTTTTATTTTTAGTATCTTTTGATGAAAAAAAAAAAAGGCAGCTATTATTTTAGTAATGCTTTTAAATCAATTTGTCTTTATTATACTAAAATCTACATCCAGTTGAAATACAATATATACATATTTATAAGATATATTATTTAATCAGACTGAAAGTAATGTTTATACAGATTCCTTGTAATAACTCATAGGAGTTCAAATTCCATGGGTTGTGAATATCACTCATACAGATTGAGGTTAAGTTGTGTGTCCAGAAAACTACCTATTCATACATGGAAATTTACAGGCTTATTTGAAATCAGTGGTATCAGTGCATTTTGAAAACCAACATATAAGTTTTCCAAATTTCTGTGTAACCAAGTCTTGAGGTAAGCAGAATAATAAATTCTTTATAACTGGGACCTCTGACTTATCATTGCTTGAATTTATTCTGCTTAGTTCAAGTCACAGCTAATAGTCTGATATTCTTGTTTTGATAAACTTGAGCAGCAGTCGTGTCCTTTTTGCAGTGTTTACATGTGGTCTATAATTAGTATAGCACAATGGATGAAACCTTTTCTATAGTAGGACATGGCTTCTTTGTGAGACTTCCAGTGATTGTATGATGTTGAATAGTTTCAGAAGATTCTTTGAATAGTAAAAGCAAAAGACATCTCCACCCATGTGAGCTTAAAATTTAGTTAGAAACACAAAACTAACATACATAAAACAGCAGGGAAGAATTAAAGTGAACAATAGAGTGGGAAGAGCTTTGGAGTCTCTCAAGTCAGAATTCAAATGGCTCTGGGTTTAAGGTCCTGAATCTCATTTGATCCTGAGAGCAATTCTGTGGAAATATATAAGATATATAGGGTATAGAGAAGGCAGTATTCCATTTTACAGATCAATAGACAGAAATAGCATCTCAAAACTTCATTTGCCCAGGGACACAGCTAGTATGTTGGAGAGTTAGAATTTGAATCCAGGTCTTTTGACTCCATGCCTAGTCTTTTTACCTCCATAAGACACAAAACCCAAAATCCTTAATTTGAGGTTCAAGACCATCGCTACTAAGGGTTTTAACAATCTCATTCAGTTTTCTCCCTCTGTTCCCACAAACTGTAGCTCCCACATTTGACAGGTCCTGGCCAGGGATCACAGGTAAGGTGTCTGTTTCCTTTTATGGGCTGCCATTTAGTACCAGTTCAGTCATCTGTTTTCCTACCTCTTCATTCCTGTGGTTCTTCTTATTAGGAATATCCTGCCTCCTCCTCTCTGCTTAACTATGACAAGAGGTCATCTGTCCAAAGAGAAAGACAAGTGGATTTGTGAATCTAAGAGAAAAGAAAAGGCTACAAATACTGCTTTGGGCATTTATTTTAAAAGAGAGAGAGAGATGACCAAAGAGGTTGACAAGTTCTTAGTTGAAGCTAGAGAGTTACGCTGTGCAGTGCACCTGTTCTGCTCAAATCTTCCAGCAGTGCTGTGTGGATGCTGTGGAACACCCAGGTCTCTCTTCATTTCCTTTTTCATGCCATATCAATCATTGGATCTGGCTCTCTTCCTCTCCTCTCTTACCTATCTTTGCTTGTTTCCTCTCTTCAGTTTTACAGTGTTAAATAAAATTTTCTTTCAAAAAAATTGGTGTTCTCATTTTGTTTGATTTGCTTGTTTTTATTATGTTGGAGGGGAGGGAGGAAAAATTCTTCCAGGGTATAAAAATATATGCTTATCCAGTATTTGAATGAGAACTGTACACCAGCCACTTTTGTGAAGGCTTTTCTTTTTATTCACTGTTGACTGAAGTGGGAAGAGAGGCGGGTTTGCTCTGGCAAAATGAGGAGGGGCAGGTCAAGGTATATATTCATTTGCCCCACCTTATATTTTCCCAGATTCTTGGCATATTTAGCATCTTTTCTCCTGTGACTGTTTTCTTCTTTGTGCATATTGTAATGTGAAAGATACCAAGCTAAAGAGAGTGAGATTGATCTTGCTGTAAATTTTTTAGTTTCCTCTGGGACAAGGCTCACACAACTATGGAAAGAAAAAGGAAAGCTTGTATTATTGTCACACAACCTAGAGTAGCAACCAACGAAATACTTGGTGTAATTCATCCTGGGATATGTGTTGATAAGTCCTCATGACTAGAGAGGAAATGGAAAAGGAAAGAAGGAATGGAATATATGGGTTGGGTCTTGTAAGATTTGGCACATCTAACTTATGGTGGAAGTGGGGAGGAATCAACCTTTGATCCCTCTTTGCTGGAAAGTAGGACAGTCAAAGAAAAAATAGAAGCCACTACCGAAGTTCAAGCTTGGTTTTCCATGTCTAGCACTGAATGTTTGGCCTGATGGTAGCGCATATATTCACTGAAATTAGATTCATGAGCTGAGGGAAACAGGGATCCAGGAAACTACCTCATTCTTTTTGTCACATGTAAGAGAAGTTGATCTGGGCCTGAAAAACCATACTTTTTACTGGACACTACGTCTTCCATAATTCTGCTAAACCTTGAGTAGGAGGAGAAAGAAAAGGAATGAACTATCAAAAAATCTTTCTTCTCCTCACCTGGTTGGGAAAGGGAAAAAGAGTTTAAGAGATATTTTGCTCTAGCATAACGTGGGAGTCAAAGGTAGTAAGTGGTAGATTGTGTGACTAGACTCAGTTTCCTCTTGTCTTCAGAGTTCTTATTCTGTACGAAGAAATAAAATTTAACAGAGAAGCCTAACTATATGAGGGGATTTACATTCAATAAAGATTATCTTAAGGGTCAGACGCCTTGATGACTCACCAGTTTCCTCCTAAACACTGGCCGTAGGCTTAATTTGGCAGGTCTTAAGGATCACAGATAAGGATTCTGTTTTAAATTGTTTGCAGATAAGGTGCTGGAATAGGGAATGTAGGTCATCCTGGAAGTGGGAGGAGGAGGGCGCTGAAGGAGTGGAGAGAGAAGGTGCTTAGTAAATAGTAATTACCGAGAACAAAAGGTTTTAGAGTGAGAAGGTCCTGTGTTAATTCCTGGTCAACTGGGCAGTGTTGACCTCTTTGCGCCCGTTTCCTGACAAGTAATAAGAGAATATTTGCTTGGAATGCTTGTGTGAAGTTAGAAACCACTATATATAAAGCCTTACCCATTACACAAATTCTTTAAACAAATATATTAAGAGCCTACTGTGTACCTCGTACTGTCTTTTTGTTGGGGTAAACAAAACAAACTCCCTGCACTTACAGAGCTTACATCCTGGTAGCACTCGACAGTGCTAGTTATTGATTAGCAGAAAGCCTCAACGAAGTGGAATTAAGTGCCAAGGAGAAGCAAAACAATATGCATCAGTTACTGATTATGCAAAAATGTCATGGCAAATCATTGCAAGTTCCAGTCTCTTAGAAGGAAAACCTTGATCCATATTGATGAGTGATACTCAAGAGGACTCAGCTACAAGTATTTAATATACTTAATCTGGTCCTCAGCCTTTGCTGAGGAGCTACATTGTTTAAAACCCACCTTGAGACCAAGTTTGTCTCTTGTTTTGTTCATCTTCACAGAACAGGCAAACATCTGTTGCCTCAACTTGGAGCCCTCTGGGCCTCCAGCGAGTAGAGAAGGCTGTATTTACTTGCCTGCCCCAGAGGCTTACTTTCCTAATAGGTCTGACCTATCTAATGGAACATGATTCATCCAACTTCCCCTCATTAGTAATGTCTTTGGTCCCTTTGGACCAATTTTTCCCTCAAATTTGTTTGATGTTTTCCAGTGGCTCACCAGGACTATTAGCTTTTCTCCTTCCCACTCTGGGCTTTCCACCCCTTTCCTGGAGAATAACCAAGATGTCAAAGGTATAGCACCTTCATTGCTTGGGGGGATTAAGGCTCTTTTGAACATACCTTGAAGGGCTGCCGGGCTGGTGACCAGCATCACTGAGACCTTTTCTTGCAGGAAGCCTAAACTGAGAGCACCTTTACTGTGGCTGAACTTGGCGTGTTTCAATCCCATCACTGTGTAGTTTCCTGTCTCTGGTTCAAAAGAGAATCCATGGATCAGGGGAGGGTTTCAGCATTAATACCTCCTTTTGCATTATCTCAGGACATTTTCTTTTTGATCTCCAGGAATATCTCCCAGCATAATTCATTGCCCAAATAAATATTTTTTAACATTTGTGGGTGATGATAATGTTTGTAAGCAGCAATAAATAAGTATAGAATCTGTGTGTCACGCTGGGGATGCAAATAGGCCTACCTATTTAGAGTTTATTTTGGTTTGCAAATAGGCCTTACCTACCTTCAGAGTTTAGGAACTCTAAAGTCTTGCTAGAGAGACAGCTAAAATAGCTTAGTCACCTTGGACTTGGGTGTCCCCAAATCTCATTTAAAAACCATCTTCTGGAGTGGGTCAAGCAGTTTAGTCTAAGTTAAAACCTTAGACTTTGGAATATATCTGGATTTTTAAACACCATTTAGTAGCTGAGTACAACTGCATTTACACAAATTACCTTTGAGCTTGAGTAACAATAATAGTACCTACCTCAAAAGGCCATGAAGATTAAGTGAGATAATCAAAATATCACTTAGCACAGTGCCTGGCACACAATAAGCACTCAGTGAGTGGTAGACATTGGTTATTGATATTATCTGTTACCTGTCTGGCCTTACTAGTTTCACCTTCCAAAAGGAACCTGTTCACATTTGGTAGGCATCTATATGTGCTGACTCTTATATTTAAATATCCTGAAAGGATGAGAAAGATATTCTATATTAGGGAGAACCATCACAACTAGAAATGCTTCATTATAAGGAATTTTGTTTGAAAACGCCCCCCACCATTATATTCTCTAAGGCTTAGTGCTATGTCTGGATGCACAATCACAGTTAGATGAATGGAAGAGGACATTCCATAAGATTAATTGGGACAGATTATACACATAAATAGAATGAAATATTACAGACCTTCCAATGCCAGGTTAAAGTAATTTAATCTTTGTCCCATAGACAGTTAAAAACCATTGAAACTCTTGAGTGGTGGTTTGGCATGTACAAACGGGCATTTTAAACTGGTGGCAGTTTGGAGGCAGAGTATTTAGAGTTGATGGATCATTTATCAAGCGGCAGGTCAGTGCCAGGCCCTGAGGTAGGGGTAGGAGATAGAAAAAAGAATAAGACAATGGTCGGATCTCAAGGGGCTTACCAGTTAGGAAACCATTGGAATATTTTAAGTGTAATGAAGACCTGGAATTTATCTTTGGAAAGAAAGGAATGAGTGTGAGCAAGAATGAATGATACTTTAAAGCTGTTTGGATGGGAAAGAGAAAAAGGGAGGAACCAAGGTTTTTATTGTAAATCATCGTCAGAAGGTCTCAGGAGGATAAGTTTGATTTTGAGTTTGAGGAGATGGTAGGGCATTCAGGAGCTAGGAGTCCAGTTGTAAGTGGGAATGTTTAATTGAAACTTAGGAAAGAGGAGAGAGCTGGAGAAGTTGATCAATGGGTCAAGTGCAAGGGGGTTTAAATCAGGAGGGTGGATGAGAACTGGGGAGAGACAGAAGAGAGAAAATATTGCAGGGATGAGTGGTGAGTCTTGGGTAATGAATTCTCATATTTGAGAGGTGGGAGGAGGAAATAGAGGCAGAGAAGGAGAAAAAAGAACACCAGGAAGATAGAAAAACCAAGGGAGTAAAGAGTCACAGAAGCCAATAGAGATGAGAGGTTAATAAAAGAGACTGGAAGTGCTGAATACTGAAGCTAGGTAAGATGGGAAGACATGAAAAAGCAAGTAAGAAAATACAAATCAGCCTAGACTGAAGTAGAACATTTGGAATAGCCACTAACCATAGGAGATGTTGAAAACATTTGTTAAAAGGCCCTTGGCCAGGTTTTTATTTTTGTGTGTGTGTGGAACATAATTTGTATTTGTTTCTTAAAAGGTAAGATAGTATTTGAAAGTTCATGAAGAATGATAGCAGTATTTTATCCTCCTAGGCATATTTCCCAGCACAACCACTGTCAACTCAGATATTTTATCATATTCCTGAATATTTTGCTCATATCACCACTTATTGATGACAAAATTTAGACGTCATCTATTGACTTAATGTTAGAGAATATGACACCTGAATTTTTTTTTAAGCAGGCAGTTTTCCATATCCATATCTTTAATCCTTCGTCAGATCTGTCATAGGCCTTCAGAAAGAAGATCTTTCAATTCCAATTTTAGCCCCTAGAGATCTACAGCCCTCTTCCTCCTCGCTTCTGGAATAATTGCCCTTTGAGCCCTTTTTCATCCTAGAAGTTCCTTATCTCCTTTCCTCTATTAAAGTCCTTGTTTCCTGGATCCCATTTTATCCACTCTACTGATTCACTTTCTTGTTAAACTGAAGCATGTCCTCTGGGAGCTTCTTAAGAAAGATAACATGAAAGGCAAAAAATATTTGAGTCATTGCATGACTGACAGTAGTTTTATTCTTACCTCACATTTGATTGATAGTTTGGTTGGGTATAGAATTCTAGGTATAACATATTTTCAGATTGAAGGTTTGCTCCTTCATCTAGGAATATGGAAACAAGGCTTTCTTCTAAGCATATAAGGAAGTCATATATAGAAAGCTGAGGCTGGAGTGACCATATTTAGGCTGTGCCAAGTAGTAATAGTAGGGGAACATGCACAAAGTGAAGGAAATACAGAGAGATGAGAGGCTTTGCTGCCCCAGAGAAATTGAGACTAATTGTTTTGGGGTTCTGTTGACTTTCTGGTTTCTGATTCCAGAAACAAACTCACGAGGGCCAGTTATGCTTCTTGCCTTACTATTTTTCCTCCTTAATCTGTGGCTACCTGAATGGGTTTCTGTTTCTTACAATGAAATCCTCTTTTAGACAACTATCCATTTTACCTCAGTTCATCTCTCTGTCCCAGCTCAGTGCCTGTATTTAGAAATAGAGCCACATCTCTGAGAGAGCTCTGAGTTGGGAATCAGAAGGCAGGCCTAACCTGCATACCTCTATCTGATTTTGCTGGTATTGGTCTGTGAGTGGCATTAGACAAGTTGTTTTACCTCCTTGTTAATCAGTTTCAATGTCAATAAAAATGGGATGGCTACCTCAGTATGATTTTAAAAATTTAAAGAATTAAGATTACCTTTGTATCCTTGCTCGGAGGAAAGGCAGCATTTGTCAGTGGGAGTGATGGGGAAAATCGGATTGAGTAATGGGCAGGACTCTTCCCCCAGAAGACTGCCTATTCAGGACCTGAAATAACTACTTCTGTCTCCAGCAATTGATCCCGCTTATTGTCTCACCTGGTGGTATTAGGGATATCAGGTGCTCACCTGTGACTAAAATGGTGAAAATATGGCCTTGCAAGCGGATATCTGGCTTCTGGCTTTTAGCACAACACTGGTATTTCCCACTGTCCATTGGTGTGGCTTGGTCTATGGTGAACACCAACTGAGATGATCTTTCACTGGCACCATCTCTCCCAGGATCCCGTTTAAGTCTCAGTTGCTCCAAACTTGTCTCAAGAGAGCAGTCCCAAAACCTGTCCTTGCACAAAAACACTATAACCCCTCAGCCTCTTCTTTCGTATGCCACACAGTACAGATTAAGCTTAGTCGCTTTCCTTCCTGGGAAGTTGAGCTGACGATGTGCATGCATCCTGGAATGGGAAGGAGAGAATTAGCCAGGGGAGGCCGGGTATACATGGTGAACTAAACTCACTCATACATAAATGCTTGGGCAGAGATGAGGGCTGCCCCACGGGCATCAAATACCATCCTGTTAGAGTAGTAGTCTGTAGGTTATACCCATATCTGAGGGAGACCCAGTTACTCATTGACTTAGAAATAGTTCTTATTTTATTTCTACTCTTCAACTGGAACTTCCATAGGACCTTTATTAAAGTGCTTTGTGTACATCTAATCATTGGTTTAGCCCCAGAGACAGGAATTAATGTTCCCATTTGATAGATAAACTGAGGCACACAGTGGTTAAATGGGTTGCTATAGTTGACAAATACTGTGTCTGGATCACAAACTTGTATTTCAAACTTACAGTGCATTTAAGAACTTGAAGAAATCTTAGACTGAGGGTCAGGCTCTTTGATTACCAGGCTCTTTGCTGCACAGGGGCAGCACAGTGTCTGATAGAAAGGTCGATAATAGCTAACAAGAAAGAAAAACTATATTTCTAAAAAATGTTTCATTAGTGTCAAGAATAGTGGGTCCTTTTCTTCCCCAGAGCCAAAATAAATAAATAAATAAATAAAGCATGTGCTCTGTCCCTCTCTATGAGTCCAGGATTCTCCCTGATGGCTGTCTCTGCTCTGGGGATGTGGGGTTGGGTTGTCCTTACCACCAAGCTGGATGTCCACAATTGCCAGCAGAATGGCCAGGGCAAAGGAGCCTCTGCCAGGTGCCATCAGCATCCTGCACATTGTTAGAAACCCCAGGAACCTGAAGCAAGTGTTGGTTCTGCTGAAGTCCTTGGCCTCACTTTCCTGAAAGCACATAGAGACTCCTCGACGAGGCCTTCCGGGTTCCAAGATCATCTCTGCATTGCAGGCACTAGCTTTGGTTGGCTAAGAGTGTTGGCGGAAGGCTTGGACATGAGAGTCCAGATGTTTGGGAAATGAGACAGTCTAGTGAGATGTACTAGCGAGAAGAGAGGAAAAGAAATAAGAGACATAGGGAGACACTAAAGACTATATTTTCAGATTATTTTTTTCTAAATTGAATTGCTGGGTCAAAGAATATGAACATTAAAAATTTTTTTCTACCATATATTATCAGATTGCTCTCCGAAAAGATGGTTGAAATTCAGATGTTGAGCAAGAATGCTTCATAGTGTACATTTTCTTTATGCACTTGCCAAGCACCATTATCTGTCTTTTACATTTTTGCCAATCTGATGGATGAAAAATAAGATCTCGCTGTTCTTTTTATTTTGTATTCCCATGACTAGTGAGGGTGAGGATCTCTTCATATGCTTGTCATTCATATTTCCTCTTCTATGAATTGCCTAGTAAATTTGCACTTAAAAAAAAAACTGTTAGGAGCTTTCTCTATATTAGAGATACTAACCTGGTGCCTTCTCTTTCCTTTTTAACAATGTTTTCTCCCAGTTTGTTGTTTTTCTCTTGGCTCTCTTGAGGAAAATATACAGTTGTATTTATTAGTTAAGTACAATACACATGTCTTTTCTTCTAAGTCACTGCCTGTGTTTCTTGTATTGCTTAAGAAAGTTTCCCTCAGGCTGAACTTATAATTTTCTTCCAATATTTTTATTGTTTTACCTTTTGTATCTTATAATCCCAGCTAAGAAAAATTATCTATCTTTCAAAAAACCCAAAATGAATAAAAATCAAAACCAAGAGAACACCTAAATTTTCATCATTAAGAAAATGGTTGAACAAATTTTGATTCATTCATACAATAGAATATTATATATTATGGTGAAGAATGAGTTAGTTCTATGAATAGGGGCCTGAAAGGGGATGTCCATAATATGCCATTATGTTAAAAAAAAAAGGCAAATTGCAGAGCTATGTATATAAAATAAATACTTTTTTATTTAAGAAAATCCTCTGTGTGTGTAGGTGTTTAAAAATATATTTAAATCGTTTTGTAGTTTATAACTTTTTGGATAGATAATTACATTCACAGGGTTCAAACCTAAGACTAGAGAGAGGTATACAGTTAAGTTTCCTTCCTACTCCCACCCTCTGTGACCTATTACTCTTTCCGAGAGTAAGTCAGTGTTGCCTTATTGTTGTGGAATATCCTTCTAGAGATATTCTATGCATGTATGTGAGCAGTTTCACATTTTTCCTTTAAAAAAATAATAACAATGATGAATGATAGCATACAATACACTCTGTTCTACATTTTGCTTTTTCCACTTACCAGCATGTCCTGGAGACCATTCCATATCAGTACATAAAGAGCTTTCCCTCTGTAAAAATTTCTGCACAGTGGTTACTAAGGGGGGCAGGGGGAAGGGAGAAGGGGACTGTTGAACCACTGTGATGTACACTTGATTAAAAAAAAGCAATTGTCAATGAGATATCACCTCACACCAGTTAGGATGGCCAACATCCAAAAGACAGACAACAACAAATGTTGGCAAGGATGTGGAGAAAGGGGAACTCTCCTACATTGCTCATGGGAATGTAAATTAGTTCAACCATTGTGGAAAGCAGTATGGAGGTTCCTCAAAAAAACTCAAAATAGAAATGACATTTGGCCCAGGAATTCCACTCCTAGGAATTTACCCCAAGAATGCAGCAGCCCAGTTTGAAAAAGACATATGCACCCCTATGTTTATCACAGCACTATTTACAATAGCCAAGAAATGGAAGCAACCTAAGTGTCCATCAGTAGATGAATGGATAAAGAAGATGTGGTACATATATACAATGGAATATTATTCAGCCATAAGAAGAAAGCAAATCCTACCATTTGCAACAACATGGATGGAGCTAGAGGGTATTATGGTCAGTGAAATAAGCCAGGTGGAGAAAGACAAGTACCAAATGATCTCACTCATATGTGGAGTATAAGAACAAAGCAAAAACTGAAGGAACAAAACAGCAGCAGACTCACAGAACCCAAGAATGGACTAACAGTTACCAAAGGAAAAGGGACTGGGGAGGATGGGTGGGAAGGGAGGGATAAGGGGGAATGATTAGCACACAATGAGCGGGGGAAGGGGGGCATATGGGGAAGGCAGTATAGCACAGAGAAGAGAAGTAGTGATTCTATAGCATCTTACTACACTGATGGACAGTGACTGTAATGGGGTATGTGGTAGGGACTTGACAATAGGGGGAGTCTAGTAACCATAATATTGCTCATGTAATTGTGCATTAATAATAGCAAAAAAAAAAAAACTCAAGACACAGGAATGTAGGTAACTAAAGTATCATTAACACATCAGTTCATTGACAAAGTCTTTAAGAAATAGAAGATTAAATATATTTTTTAAAAACAGTTGTGCATGTATGTGTGCATCTATTTCTGTATTCTAGTTCATTTATGTGTTTGTCTATCTTCTCACCAATACCACAGTACCTTGTTTACTATAGTTTTAGACTAAGACTTGAAATCAGATAATATTAGCTGTCCAACTTTATTCCTTTTCAACGTTGTTTTGGCTATTCTATGTCATTTGCATTTCCATATGAATTTTAGATTCATATTGTTAATTTCATCCACAAAACTTTGCTGAGGTTTTGATTTGTATGGCCTTGAATCTGCAGATCAATCTGGAGAGAACTGATATCTTAACAATACTGAGTCTTCCGACCCATGAACAAGGTATATTGTTCTATTTATTTGGGTTTCCTTAGTTTCTCTTGTAATGTTTTGTACTTGTCAGTATACAGGCCTTGCATATGCTTTGTTAACATGTTTCACATTTTTTAATGCAGTTGTAAAGAGCATTAAAAATTTTTTTAGCTTCCATTTGTATATTACTAGCATACATAAGTGTAATTGATTTTTGTATATTGATCTTGTGTCTTTCAACTTTGCCAAATGCACTTGAGTTCAAGTAGCTTTTTGTAAATTCCATCAGATTCTTTATATAGATGATAATGTCATGTGCAAATAAATGCAATGTTCTTCTGCCAAAAAAAATGCACAGTATTCATAACTGTGAATATGTTCACACAGATTCCTATTAGCATTTCAATTTTCTGATTTTTTTGAGGTATAATTGACATATTAGTTTCAGATGTACAACATAATGGTTTGACACTTGTATACACTGCAAAATGATCACCATAGTAAGTCTAGTCATCCATCACCATAAAAAGTTAGAATCATTTTTTATCTTTCCTGAGAAACTTCAAGATCTACTCTCCCAGCAACCTTCAAATATGCACCACAATACTATTAACTGTAGTCACCATGCTGCGCACCACATCCTCTTGACCTGTTCATTTAACAACTGGAAGTCTGTACCTCCTACCTTCTTCACCCATTTTTCCCAAACCCCAACCTCCCCACACTCTGGCAACCACCCCTCTGTTCTCTGTATTCATGCATTTTGTTGGTTTATTTGTAGTGTTTTTTAGTTCCATGTATAAGTGAGATCATACAGTATTGTCTTTGACTTACTTCACTTAGTGTAAATACCCTGAAGTTCTATCCATGTTGTGACAAATGGCAAGATTTCTTTTTTTTTATGGCTGAATAATACCATTGTGTGCGTGTGTGTCTATGTATTTATATATTTATCTCACATCTTTATCCATTCATCCATTGATGGACATTTAGGTTGTTTCCATGTCTTGGCTATTGTAAATAATGTTGCAATGAATAGTGGGGTGCATACATCTTTTCAAAGTAGCATCTTCATTTTCTTCAGATAGATAACCCAAAGTGGAATTGCTAGATCATATGGTAGTTCTATTTTTAATTTTTTGAGGAACCTCAATACTGTTTTCCATAATGACTGCACCAATTTACATTCCTACCAACAGTGCACAAGGGTTCATTTCCTTTCCTCCACATCCTCGCCAACACTTGCCATTTCTTGTCTTCTTGATAATAGCCATCCTAACGGGTATAAGGTGATACCTCACTGTAGTTCTGATTTATATTTCCCGAATTATTAGTGGTGGTGAGTGTCTTTTCACTTACTTGTTGCCCATCTGTATGTCTTCTTTGGAAAAATGTGTATTAAGATCTTCCCAATTTATAATTGGATTGCTTGCTTTTTTGCTATTGTGTGGTATGGATTTTTATATATTTTGGATATTAACCCCTTGTAAGTCTGGGGAGAGGAAATCCCAGGGCAAAATGCCTCTAAAAACCGAAATCAGCCAAAGGGAGAAATAAGGTTTAAAATCCATTTATTGCTTACAAACTGCAATCTGGGGCCTTCTCTCTTTCCTGCTCCAGCAGAAGTAAAACCGGCCCTCCCCCTCACCTACAAACTGCAGCCCAGGGCTGTCTCTCTCATCCGCTCCAGAAGAAGCAAAACCAGCAAGCAAGCCAGCCCCTCCCTTTAAACTCTCAGGTTCAGACACACCCTCGGTTGCCCAGGTAATTACCCATAGATATGGAGATGAACTTCTCTCCACCTCTGAGGATGTGCAAATCCACTAAAGCCAGGCAAGATATTCTGGAAAGTTACAATTTTACCCACACCCCTTATCAGAGAGATAGATGATTTGCAAAGGTTTTTTTTCCCATTCAGGAGATTGCCTTTTCATTTTGTAGATGGTTTCCTTTGCTGTTTTTAGAAGCTTTTTAGTTTAACGTAGTCCCACTTGTGTATTTTTGCTTTTGGGTCAGATGCAAAAAAATCATTGCCAAGATCACTGTCAAGGAGCTGACTGCCTGTTTTCTTCTGGGGGTTATATGCTTTCAGGTCTTACATTCAAGTCTTTAATCCATTTTGAATTAATTTTTGTATATGGTGTAAGATAGTGGTCAGTTTTATTCTTTTGCATGTGGCTGTCTAGTTTTCCCAATGTGATTTTCTGAAGAGACTGTCCTTTCCCCATTGTTTATTCTTGGCTCCTATGTCATAACTTAATTGACCATATATATTTGGGTTTATTTTCTGGGTTCTCTATATTCTGTTCCATTGATCTATGTGTCTGTTTTTATGCCAATACCATAATGTTTTTGATTACTATAGTTTATTCTGTAGCTCTGTGACTTCTTTTTGCTACTTTCTTATATTTTCTATCTCTTTGTTGAAGCTTTCCTTGTATTCATCCTTCTTCTCCCAAGTTTGGTGAGCATCTTTATGACTATTACTCTGAACATTTTATCAGATAAGTTACTTATTTCCAGTTCATTTTTTTTGAGAGTTTATCTTGTTCTTTTATTTGTAACATATTCCTCTGTTTCCTTATTTTCCTTGACTCATTGTATTTGTGTCTATGTATTAGCCAAACAGCTATCTGTCTTACAGGAGTAACCTTGTGTAGATGAACCTTATCTTCCAACCCTGTCCTAGCTCTTGTTTGTTTTTTGAACCTTTGTCTTGTAGCTTGCCTAAGTAGCCTAAGTTTTTCTTGATAGGTCCCACTTGTTGAGGGTGTGCCAATGCCTATCAGTGTTCCCAAGGGAGAGATGTCAATTAGCATCTCAATTAGTTTCTGATTGGAAGCCAGACCCTCAGGCAGCAGTCTTTGAAGTATACAAATATATGCCGTCCAATGGGACTGCAACCATAAACCCTGCTGGCCTCCAGACCAGGTGATCTGCAGGTGTCCCTGGGTAAGAGCTGTAAAAATTCAGATGAGTGTATAAGCTCCTTTCTGGGGGGAACTGCTGAGCTATAGCAAGGATGAGGGAGATGGTAAAGAGGGCAGCCCCTGGATTACATTCCACAAGAGGACCTCTATAGTTTCTAGATGTGTGGCAAACCTGAAGTCTGCCCCTCCAGGACAAGTAAATACACCTTTTCACAGAAAGGCTAAGGGTGTGTTTCAGTTTGCTCTCTGTGTAGCACCCTGGGGGTGGTACCTTGCCAAGAATTGTCTCTTTGATTGTTACTTCCCTGTAGCACCCAGGAACACTGGCTCTGACCATCAGAGCCAGACAATCAAAGTTCTGTTCCCTGTGTGGACTGTGCACACCCTCTGGCTTTAGCGATGCAGTGGAAAGTTCAGGCTTTGTCTGCTAGCACTGTCAAGGCAGAGGGAGAGTGTAAGAGCTGTGTTTGCCAGTGCCTCTGTCCCGAGAGTCCTAACAGGCCCCTGCCACTCCAGTACACATTTGAAGATTGGCAAATTAAATACCTTCACATAAAGTCTAGGCACTTTTCAAATTGCTGCTTTGGTGCTGTTAGTCTGTGTGTGAGCCCTTCAAGAGAATTATCTCAGTTCCCTATGGCCCCTTAGGTGTCCTGGATGTGAGCCCTTTGGTTTTCAAAGCCAGACATTTCAGAGGCTCATCTCTCCATTACAGGTCCCAGGAGTTGGGGTGGCTGATGTGGGGCATGAACCCCTTTCTCCCCAGGGAGAAGCTCTGGATTTGTGAGATCCCTCCCAATTGTGGGTGTCCATGCTAGGAGTGGGGTTTTTGGCAAGACTGAGTCTCTGCCTCTTTCACCCAACTCAGTAGTCCTTCTACCATTTGTTATGCAGGACCTCTTCAGCTGGCATACAGGTCTTTTCAGGTGGAATTGTCCCATATGTACCTGTAGATTTGGTGTTTCCCTGGGAAGAAGTGATTATTATGCTGCCATCTTGGACTGCTCCCTTCCTCAACAAGCTTCCATTTCAAAACCCTACCGAATTTCCTGTAAGATCAGGAACAAGACAAGGATGCCCACTCTCACCACTTTTATTCAACATAGTACTGGAGGTCCGAGCCACAGTAATCAGACAACACAAAGAAATAAAAGGCATCCAGATTGGTAAGGAAGAAGCTAAACTGTCACTGTTTGCAGAGAACATGATATTATACATAGAAAAACCTAAAGACTTCACCAAAAAACTATTAGAAGTAATAACTGAATTCAGCAAAGGTGCAGGATACAAAATTAATACACAAAAATCTGTTGCATTCCCATATACTAACACTGAATTAGCAGAGAGAGAAATCAGGAAAACAACTCCATTTACAATTGCATCAAAAGGAATAAAATACCCAGGAATAAACCTAACCAGGAACGTGAAAGACCTATACTCTGAAAACTATGACACTCATGAGAGAAATTAAAGAAGACATTAATAAATGGAACTCTCTCCCATGCTCATGGATAAAAATACTTAATATTGTCAAAATGGCCATCCTGCCTAAAGCAATCTACAGATTCAATGCAATCCCTGTTACAATAGCAACAGCATTCTTTAATGAACAAGAACAAATAATTCTAACATTCATATGGAACCACAAAAGAACCCGAATAAAGCAACCCTGAGAAAGAAGAACACAGCTGGGGGATTATGTTCCCCAACTTCAAGCTCTACTACAAAGCCACAGTAATGAAGACAATTTGGTACTGGCACAAGAACAGACCCATAGACCCAATGGAACAGAATAGAGAGCCCAGATATAAACCCACACATATATGGTTAATTAATATACAATAAAGGAGCCACGGATATACAATGGGGAAAAGACAGCCTCTTCAACAACTGGTGCTGGGAAAACTGGACAGCTACATGTAAGAGAATGAAACTGGATTATTGTCTAACTCCATACACAAAAGTAAGCTCAAAATGGATCAGAGAACTGAATGAGTCATGAAACCATAAAACTCTTAGAAGAAAACATAGGCAAAAGTCTCTTGAATGTAAACATGAGCAACTTTTTCCTGAATGTATCTCTTCAGACAAGGGAAACAAAATAAAAAATGAACAAGTGGGACTCCATCAAACAAAAAAGCTTCTGTACAGCAAAGAACACCATCAGTAGAACAAAAAGGCATCCTACAGTATGGGAGAATATATTCGTTAACAATTTATCCAATAAGGGGTTAACATACAAATTATGAAAGAGCTCACATGCTTCAACACCCAAAGAAATAACCCAATTAAAAAAATGGGTGGAGGATCTGAACAGACACTTCTCCAAAGAAGAAATTCAGATGGCCACAAGGCACATGAAAAGATGCTCCACATCGCTGATTATCAGAGAAACGCAAATTAAAACCATAGTGAGATATCACATCACAGCAGTTAGGATAGCCAACATCCAAAAGACAAACAACAACAAATGTTGGTGAGGATGTGGAGAAAGAAGAACCCTCCTACACTGCTAATGGGAATGTAAATTAGTTCAACCATTGTGGAAAGCAATATGGAGGTTCCTCAAAAAACTCAAAATAGAAATACCATTTGACCCATGAATTCCACTCCTAGGAATTTACCCTAAGAATACAGGATCGCAGATTCAAAAAGACATACGCACCCCTATGTTTATCACAGCATTATAATAGCCAAGAAATGGAAGCAACTGGAGTATCCATCAGTAGAATAATGGATAAAGAAGAGGTGGTACATACACACAATGGAATATTATTCAGCCATAAGAAGAAAACAAATCCTACCATTTGCAACAACATGGATGGAGCTAGAGATTATTATGCTCAGTGAAACAAACCAGGTGGAGAAAGACAAGTATCAAATGATTTCACTCATCTGTGGAGTATAAGAACAAAGCAAAAACTGAAGGAACAAAATAGCAGCAGGCTCACAGAACCCAAGAACGGACTAATAGTTACCAAAGGGAAAGGGACTGGGGAGGGTGGATGGGGAGGGAGGGATAAGAGGAAAAAGGAGCATTATGATTAGCAAACATAATGTTAGAGGGGGGCACGGGGAAGGCAGTATAGCACAGAGAAGACAAGTAGTGATTCTATAGCATCTTACTACACTGACGGACAGTGAGTGTAATGAGGTATGTGGTGGGGACTTGATAATGGGGGGAATCTAGTAACCCCAATGTTGGTCATGTAAGTGTATATTAATGATACCAAAAAAACCCCAATTTATCCAATAAGGGGTTAACATGCAAAATATGAAAGAGCTCACATGCTTCAACACCCAAAGAAGAAATAACCCAATTAAAACTGGGTGGAGGATATCAACAGGCACTTCTCCAAAAAAAGAAATTCAGATGGCCAACAGGCACTTTAAAAGATGCTCCACATTGCTAATCATCAGGTAAATGCAAGTTAAAAACACAATGAGATATCACCTCACACCAGTTAGGGTGGCCAACATCCAAAAGACAAGAAACAACAAATGCTGGCAAGGATGCAGAGAAAGGGGAGTCCTCCTACAGTGTTGGTGGGAATGTAAATTGGTTCAACCATTGTGGAAGGCAATACGAAGGTTTCTTTAAAAAACTCAAAATAGAAATACCATTTGACCCAGTAATTCCACTCCTAGGAATTTATCCAAAGAAAACAAGATCCCTGATTAGAAAAGACATATGCACTTCTATGTTTATTGTTGCACTATTTACAATAGCCAAGATGTGGAAGCAACCAAATGTCCAATAGATGAATGCATAAAGAAGAGATGGTGCATATACACAATGAAATATTCAGCCATAAAAAGAAAAGAAATCCTACCATTTGCAGCAACATGAGTTGATCTAGGTGATATGTGGAGTATAAAAACAAAGCAAAACTGAAGGAACAAAACTCACAGACTCACAGCAGACTCACAGACACCAAGAAGTGTCTAGTGGTTACCAAAGGGGAGGGGTTGAGGAGGGCTGGTGGGGAGGGAGACGGGGAATAACGGGCACTATGATTTGCAATCACAATATAGGTAGGTCACGGGGTCGGGGGGCAGTACAGCATGGAGAAGACAAGTAATGACTCTGTAGCGTCTAACTACACTGATAGACCATGACCGCTATGGAGAGGGTGAGGACCTGATAACATGGGTGAATGTTGAAACAACAGTGTTGTTTATGTGCAACCATCATAAGATTGTATATCAATGGTACTTAAAAAAAAACTTACTGCAGTGAGTAACATTATACGTATATTATTTTGCAAATGATGACTATCTAGAAGTGGTATTGCTAGTCAAAAGGTATATGTATTTGCTATTTTGAGAAATGTTGCAATTTTGTCCCCACAGAACTTGTACCAATATATCTTTCCACCAGCAATATATGAGTGTTTCCTCATACTAATGTCAATAACATGTTGCTAATTTGAGAGGTTAAAAAATGGTTTCAGTGTAGTTTTAATTTCCTGTTCTCTTATATCAAGGTTAAGCACATTTTTACATGTTCAAGAAACATTTCTTTTCCTATAAGGTGGTTTTGTTTTGCAGAAATCTTTTTGTTTTTATATAGTTAAACTTATCTTTTTTTTTTTAACTTTGATGGCTTTTAGATTTTGTGACATGCTATCCAGGGCTTCTCTGCTCCAAGATTGAAATAATTCTCTCATGTTTTCTTCTAGTACTTCTGATTTTTAATTTTTTTACATTAAATTTTTTGTCCTTATAGAATTTATTTTGGTGGAAGATGTGAGGTACAGACCTAACTTAATTTTTTCAAGTTACCATTCATTTCAATATCATTAGTTGAGTAAAACTTCTTTTCACCATTGACTTGAAATGCTTTGTCATATACACCTGTGTATATGCATACCTATTTCTGTACACTCATTCTGTTTATGTACATGCCTGACAAATTTTAGTAGATTTATATTTTAATTCTTGGAAAATAATATATAGATTTGTTAATACTTTATTTTAAAATCATTTTTTATAGATTTAGAATGTTTTAATATTTAGTCTTCCCCTTTAACTTTTCAAAATTTCCTATTTATTTTTCAGTCTTACTTGTATAATCAGCTTGTCTAGTCTTTCCCTTCCCACTTTCTACCAGCAATAAAAAGCCCTATTTTAATTGAGATATGTTCAATTTACATTTTAACTTAGACTTGAAATTTTTGTGACATAGATTGATCAAAGAACATGATATTCCTTTCAATTTTTAAGTCTTGTGCTTTGATGTGTGTGTCTCTCAGACATGTTTAGAAGTTTTCCTTATTAAGGACTTGTCCATTTTTTGTTGTTTATTTCTGAGTATTTTATATTTTTTGTCACCTTTGAAAATATCGTTTTCCCACTGAATCTTTTGTTTTGAACTTTATATCATTTTTCTTTTAAATCATTCATTATATCTTTAACTTTTCACTGTTGTTCATACATAAAAAGACCTGTTATATATTAATTTCATACCCATCTATCTTCTCTTAGTTCTATCATTTTTAATAATTTTTCAGTTGACTCTTGTGGATTTGCCAGGCATGCAATCATATTATTTGTAGTTAATGATAATTACTTCCTTTTTTATTTTTATATCTCTGATTTCTTTTTCCTGTCTAATTGTGTTGCCTACTATCTCCAGAAAATACTAAATAATTATGGTGATAATGAATCCCTGTCTTTTTTCTGAGTTTATCTGGAGACACTTCTATTGTTTCCTTATTAGGTATTATACTAGCTCAAAACATTAAGGAATATGCATTTATTTCTATTAAGGATTTGAAAAATATTAAAAATGAATATTGAGTGTTTTCTTAATTGCCTTTTAAACATCAACTAAGATAGCCATATGATTTTTCTTTATAGATATATTAGTATGGTGGTTTGTTTTAATAGATTTCCTAAAATTGATGCATCCTTGTGATCCTAAAAAACATAAGCAAAAATAACATTGGGTCTTTGTATATTATTCTTTTAATATGCTGCTGGATTCTGTTTCATAATATTTTGAGATTTTGCCTTCAATATTCCCAAGTAAGATTGATTTCTTTTTTACTTTTGGTGTTACTTTTGTTGGGTTTTAGAATATATATTATGCTTGCTTCACAAAAAGAATTTGGAAACATTTTTAAGCTCAGGAATGATTTCAGTAGCATTGGAGTAATCTATTTTTTTAAAGGTTTAGTAGAATGAATTCTCTAGTGATACTTCCTGGGCCTTGTGCTTTGGGGGAGGGAAGGTAGGCCTTGATAATTTTTCTCTATTTCCTGCTTGGTAACTATTCTTAGTACTCACTGTTTACTGGAACCAATTTTGGTGCATTGTATTTTTTTTAGAAGATTATCTGCTTTCTCCAAATTTATATTCATAGGTTTAATTTATAATCCATATAAGTCTGTAATTTATGTTTATAGAAAAGGAACCTTTTTGGTTCTTCAAATTTCCTCTGTATTTGTGTTTTCGTTGCCAGGTAGCTGCGTTTGGGGAGGTCTCTCCCTGCACACTAGGTGAAAGTTCAACCTGGATGGGAAGGGTTCTTGGCTCTGAATGAGAATGTATTCATGAGCAGGTCAGATGAGTATAGGTAAGGAGGGAATTCATTAAAGTGAGACCAGCAGGGAATGGCAGCAGCTGTACAGGCAGCAGAGAGCAGCGGGGAGCACAGGGAGGAAAGGGAGCTCACTGAACTCCTGCTCAGCATAGGGTAGATTCCATGCCAGCTCCTACAGCCAAGGTTACCTGACATCCAGGGTCGACTTGGATCTGCATGGTGTGGGAGCTAAGCCCCTACCACCCCAGGATTTGGGAGAGCCGCAGAGCACTGGATGAAGTGGGATTATGTTCTAAGAACTTCTCAAAGGCAAAGAAAGGGGATTTTCAGGCAGGCTCCTAAAGAGCATGATTGTACAGCTGCCGTCCTTTTTGGGTCACCCAGGTGATGGGAACTTGCAAGCCCAAATCAGAGACCCCAGTAGCCACTCCCTACTTGTCTGAAGTAGGATAGAGTTGAAGACTTGTGCTTAAGTCTAGAAAATAGAATGAAATAGCAAAGTAACAAAGACTCTTACCGCTGGAAAAGTGCAGAGACAAAATGCATTAACTTGAGCAGTGAGAAGGCTTTATTTAAAAAGCACACACTCGAAGAAAGGGGAGTGTGGGCAATCTCAGGAGGTGCACTTAAGGGCTTAGGATTCTGTCTTTTAAGGCTTTCAAGAATGGGACAAAGGGCGTCAGGTGGGGGTGGGGAATTGTTGGGCACAGACTTGACCTGTGGCCTCATGATATCTTTTTCCTTCTCAGGTGAGAGACATTATGTCACCATCCACAGTTCTCTAGATAATTCTGTAAGATAAACTTAAGGAATTTACTGATGCTGCTCTTTTCCAAGATAGTGGTTTCCCCCAAGCACTGGGAACATACCAGGACTGCTTGCCCTGCCTTAAGATAGGGTGGGTTATCGTCTGATTACCAAAGAATATGTTAGGAATCTTACCTCCAAACTCCCTGTTTTTTAAAATGGAATCTTAGCCTTAAGATGGAGTCCCTCCTGTTCCTACTCTACTGTTTATATCTTGGCATTTTTCATCATAGGCAGGAAAAGTTAATCATAATGCTTGTTCCATGTTCCTGCCCTACTTCAGTTCTATTTTTTTATTGTGCATACTTGTTCTTTCTCTCCCTTTCTTCTTGATTACATTAGTTAATTATTATTATTATTATTGTTTTTTGTAGGTGAGCAAGGTACAGGCTTTTATTTAGAAATAAAGTGATAGGACAGAGCCCCCGGCTCATGCCAGGAGGGGACAAGGGAGTCCCCCATTAGTTAATTATTTTATTGCTTGTTCTTCCTGAATAAACAGCTCTTGATTTACTTATTCTATCATTTTTTTTCCTTACTGATTTTCACATTTAACTTTATTGATTCCTTCCTGTACTTTCCTTAGATTTTTCATTTTTGAATTTCCCAAGTTAGAGATTTAATTTAAAATTTTTCATTATTTTTGTTAGTTAATATAAGCACTGAATTTTCCTCTTAATATCTCTTTAACTGATTCTCATAGGTTTTTATATGTAGTGTTTTTCATTTAACATTTTCTAGATATTCCATAATTTCCTTTTTTCTTTCCTCTTTGAACCAACAGTGTTTTATAGTTCTGAGATGGTAGAATTAAAAAAAAATTTTTTTCTGATTTTGTTAATAGTTTCTAGTTTCACTACATATGGTTAGAGAATTTTATTATACATATTTATAGACCACAGAGAATGGAGTACCAAAATACATAGCAAATTGTTTAAACTTTATCTCAGAGAGCTGTGTTGTGAGGGAGTGGGAGAACTTACTAAATATTCTTTATACCATTTTAAGTTATTTGACTTGCTAAGATGCTCCTGTAACTCTTCTAAAATTTAGAAAATTGAATACAAAATTTACATGTGTATGCATGCATATCTCTGTGTATCTACCTGCAGAGAAAGTGAAAGTTCCTATGGACAGGATCTCACCTGACACTGGCTGGCTTGCTCACTGCACACACGTGGCAATAAGTTATTATTGGCTCTGTATAAAGAGGTCCGCCCAGTGCTCTCGGCTGCAGGGCTGCAGGAGAACAGAGGGTGGAGTGCGGAGAGGCCCTGAGGCAGAGACTGGTTTGCTGCATGCACACTTACTCTGAGGCAGATATGATTCTAGCACTTCTTGACCTGCCACCATAGGAACAAGTTTGGGTATAAACCCTTTCACCATAAAATGTTCCATTGTCATTATTGGGTATCACCGAATCAAGAGTGAACTTGCCAGGGGTTGAAACCTACTGGCAAGACATGACCTATCCACACACACACACACTCTCCCTATCTGTAAGGAAATACGTCAAAAGGTTAAGGCGTCTACCTTGAGAATGGGATGGGGAATTTAGGGACTGGGAAGTTGGGGTTCCTATGGCCAGGATCCTCACTGAATTTAAACCACGTGATGATGTAACTGGCCTGCTGCTAGGCTACCACTTCCACACCTTTGGGCAATAAGCTATTATTTGGCTATATAGAGAGCTCGGCCCAGGGCTCTGGGCGGAGGCAGAGACGCTAGTGCTCCACCTACCGCGGGGAGAACCAGCCACGTAATAAACCCTTTCACCCCAAAGAACGTTTTGCTGTCCATTTCTTTGTTCACATTGAATCCATAGTGAACTTGCCCTGGGCTGAAATCTAATTGTACCATTGTTCTACTGATGGTGTCCTTTGCTGTACAGAAGCTTTTCAACTTGATATAGTCCCGTTTGTTCATTTTTGCTTTT
>JAQQAC010012408.1:5914599-5934634 GCA_029783875.1 Phataginus tricuspis | reverse complement strand
GTCAGCTCCACCCCATTAGCAGAGGGATGAGGAATTCACATTTTCTAGAACCTTCTCTCCCATCATCCCAAAAGGCAGAGATGCAGGTATCCCGGAGGCTCGGGGAGGACCCAGAAACCATGTTCCTTAGAAGCGGCATCATCAAGGGGCCCCCTGGGGGCAGGGCTGACCCCGACTCTGGCCTCGCTAGGCACACCCCTCTCCTGGCACCCAGGCCAGGCCCAAACCAGGGTCCCTGAGGGCATGGGTGCACGGCCTCCTCACCTCTGGCCCCGCACACCCCTGGCCCCTGCTCCCGCACGGTCAGCAGCAGCTAGGTGCAGAGACCCACTGACCAGTGAGTGGGCCCTGCAGGCCCCGGGGCCCCTGTGGGGCTGCCTCCTTCCAGTCACAGCTCCGAGAACACCATCTGCCTAAGCCAAGGGCCAGGGCCTCCTCTGTTTCATAGAACACAGAGGCAGCTGGGGCAGAGGGGTCAGAACCCAGGCAAGGGAGGCACCCCCGCCCATCACCAGCCCCGAAGCCCCCTTCTGCAGAGACCCCCTGCAGGAGGGTCAGCACTCACTCCCCAAGGGCCTCCCACCACCCTCACGTGGCCCAGCTTCTCTGGCCCTGTCCACGCCACTTGCCCAGAACTAGTGTCCTGTTCCCCTCTGGAGTGGCTGGAAAAGTTCCAGAAGGTTCTGGACAGTGGAGGAGGAGAGGGAGGGACTCTGGAGGCTGACCAGGCAGGGCACCCAGAGGTGACAGCGACTCCTGACCAAGGCAGAAACTACACCACTGACTCCTGCATGGGCCACAAACACCAATGGAGCAAGGTGGCCCCAGTGACCCGGGTCTGGCTGCCAGGGGCCACCTTTATGCCAGCAGTGGCCCACTGCACTCAGGTGACCAGCCCAGCAATGGGATGATGGGTGTCCCAGGTGTCAAGGGTCCAGTGGCAGGCCCGGAGCAGGACTGAAGGTGATTTTGGCCCCTTTAGGCAGGTAATGGCCCAGACTCGGCTTCCAGGCTTGGTGGGACCCCTATCAGCCATAGGGGGACCATCTCTGAAGAAAGGAGGTCCCAGTCTGGGGGCCAGGGCAGGGCCACACGATGGCACACTCCTCCCTAGCATGGAATGCTCTGGTCCAGAGGGAAGGGTGAGGTCCAGGGAGGATGGAGAGGGCGGGAGGGCAGGGTGAGGACAGAGGGAGGCAGGTGGATGAAGGAGGAGACAGGGTTCAGGTGTGCGTGGGCAGAGCAGCCCGTCAGCGCCCAGCCTGGCCCAGCTCAGACACTGTTCCACACCCGGGGTTGGTGGACCTGGGCGAGGGTGGCCTGAGGGTGTCTCGGGCCCCCCCTGTGTGTCCTGTGTCCAGGCAAATAAGACCCGCTGGTGGGAGCAGCACGGATGAGAGCAGGTCACCTTCAGAGCTGGGGGTGCTGAAGCCCTCCTCTCCAATGGCTCCCCAAAATATGCCAGTATCACCAGTGTGATGGCTCTCTACACGCACCCCTGACCATGCGATCACAGCCATCGGGAGCTGTAATTTGGTTCTAAGAGGGCTGGGGGAGTGGAGGGGTGGGAAAGCTGTTCCCTGAACCCACAGGCACCTTTCAGCAACCAAGACCCTCACCAGGCCCAGACACAGCCCACCCCCCATGCCCCTGCTGTCGCTGTCCAAGGAGGTGGCCAGGCTCCAGCCGGCCTGCCAGGCAGAGTGGCTGTGTGTCCACAGTCCCAAGGCCTGCAGGACGGGGACCACAGGATCCTGGGGGCCTGGGAAGGGCTGAATATTGGAATGCCAGGCCACTCGCTCTCACTGCTGGTCAGGCTTTGCTAATCAACCCTGCCCTCAACCCACAGGCCCCACTAGGCCTCAGGATCATTCTCGAGGCTCTGGGCACTGCTCCAGGCGCGTGCAGCAGCACAGATGTGACCAACCTGCCCCTGCACGTGGGGTTGGGACGTGGGAGGAGCCTGGGGAAGGGCGTCGGGTCCTCTCTCTGCGCCTTTGGGGGCGGAGCTCGAAACAAGCCAGACTCCCTGCTTCCTGACCGACCTCAGGGTGCGGAGCTGGGGCTGTCGAGGGCTCCTCCAGGTCAGTGTGACCAGAGACACCGCGGGCTTCCACAGAGCAAGGCAGTCGGGGTTCAGAGGGGAGGCAAGCCTGCTTCCCAGAGGGGAAAGTGGGGCTTGGCTGCTCTGCAATTCTGCCCTGGATGCTCCTCAGGCTCTCGGAACCGGGAACAGCAGCAGGCCAGGGCCCACCTCAGTCCTGTGGCAGCAGCCAGCCTCCTGCTAGCTCAGGGCACTGAGCCGGAGTCAGGGGGCTGCAGCATCCCACTCCGAGGGGAAACACTGGACTGGATACACACACACACATACCCGTACAAACGTGCAGGTGTGTGCACACAGACACACTCGGTCTTTCAGGTGATGCTTGTGAAATCAGTTGCCAAGGGAGCTGACGACTTCCACTTCCCAGTTCCTTGAGCTCTCGGGGTCTGGAATGTTCCTAAAACCAAGCCCTTCCACAGCCGGGCTCCTGGGGCAGGGTCTGCACCCCAGACCCACTGCGCTGGGCCCAAGGCCTGCAGCAGACTCTTTCACACACACCCCTGCTCTGCCCCATCTTCAGGAAGCCCACAGCAGGTGCTGCACATGGTGGTCTGTGGGCAGCAGCCCCGCCAGGGCTTGTGTGTGGTCACCTTTCCCTTGGCAGCACCAGCTGCTCACCAGCTTTGTCCACAGTGACTCAGTAAGGAAATGGACGGAACTTCCTGGCCACAGGGCTGGAGGTCTGGCAGGGGCAGGTGGGTGGCTGGGGCAGGGGGCTGAGCTGCACCAGGAGGTCCTCTCTTGGGGAACAGAGACCCCTTCGACCCCTGGAGCACTCATGGGCCTGGGGAATCACTGGGGATGCAGAGCCCAGTGTCTCTAGAAGGGGCCAAGCTGAGTGAGGCTCCGGCCGGCCCTGCTGGGACTCCGGGCAGGGTTGCCTCACCAGACCAGGTGGCAGCCCAGGGGACAGGAGCAACTGTGGCTGGAGCTGTGCCCACGAGGAGAGGTGGACTCAGACACTGACATCAGGTGGCCTCTGACCCAGACCCCACCGCCAGCACAGGAGCAAATGCTCCGCCATGAAGGTGGAGGCCGAGCCTGGAGGAAGGGCACCAGGGCGTCCGTGGAGCAACCCTCCAAACCATGAGCGCCCCAGCTCAGACCAGCCTCCCAGTCATGAGGAGCTGGGTCCCACGCCTGCACCACCAAGGAGCGGCCTGGAACACAGAATTCTCAGTCCATGGACCCTTCCCCAGGATCCACAGCTACTGAGGGGCTGAGTCCACAGGCCCAGAACATCCCAGATATAAAGCCCAGGTGGGTGCCCACCTCAGCAGAAGTGGTGCCATCTGCCCATTGAATCGCATTAATTACACAAAAACCACACAAGTTCTGCTTCCTCCAGGAAAATTGCTTTCCCATTTAATACTCAGCCTCTGCTTGCCACAGCTCTGCCAGCCTTGCCCAAATCAAAACACAGCTGTGACCCAAATCCAAAATAACATGCCAGCGTGCACCATGGCTGTGTGTCGCTCTATGCCCAGCAGGACCCCAGCTGCCTAGTAGGCAAAGAAGTCAGGCAAGATGCTGTCCACCTCATCCTGCAGGGCCGAACTGGGGCAGCCTACGTCTGAGCCCCACAGCTCTAGGGCGCCGTCTGGGAGCTTCTGGGAGCTGGGCTCCAGGTCCACCAGCAAGCCCAGCTCCACCCCTTCCAGGGGGCTGCTCCTGGCCAGGGCCCGAGAGGAGCCACTGCCCTGTTTGCCCTCCAGGAACCCTGGGAAGAGATGGACACATCAGCAGAGCAGGTGGACACCGGGTACCCAGGGCATGCAGGGCAGGGTCCCACCTCTGCCCCTCTGCCCGCCCTGTGTGAGACCCAGGAAGGCGGCTCCCCCAATGCTAAATCCATCCTACAGACACTCAATTCCCAGCCCACCCAGAGGCCCTTGCAGGGACACAGCCTAAAGAAAGGGCAGAAACGCTAACTCACAGACCACAGCTAGCCACACACACTCACACCCACATACAAACTACTCCCCCCCACTCCCCAGCAGTCGGCAAGCAGCAGCAGGGAGGAAACAGGAGCTCAGAAACAGACACTGTGATCCTGGTGTCACACAGCAAGCTGAGGCTGGTCACATCTCCCCAACAATCCCATCAACCTGCTTGCCTGGCTCTGCAGTGGGATGGGCTGAGGCCCCACAGCCTGTCCCTGAAGAAGGGGGCCTGGGCACAGCGTCCCCCACTCACCCAGCCACCAGTCAGGATTGGCAGTCAGTAGCAAGGATGCCCCGTCTTCCACATCACCACTGGACACAGACCTGAGTCGGACAAGAAGACCCCTCCTGCATGGTCCCAGGGTACCCAGGGCCTCCAGCTTCAGAGACACGGGGGGGGGGGGGGGCCCATCCTGCTGCTTTGCTGGTTTCCCTCCAGCCTCTACCACACTACCCTCCCAAGCCCCAGCTGGCATAGCCCCTAAGTCAGCCAAAACAGGACAATTAGGAAGACAAAAGTGTTTTCAGAAACACACATTACAAAGCCCCAGGGCGGAGTCTGGCTACAGCGGCTGGACCTGCAGCCACCCAGGCACATACACCTCGGAAGCAAGGAACAGTCTTCCCTGAGCAAACACCTGTGTGGCCCTCCAGGGCACTCACCTGCTGTCCGGTATCGTGGCTGGTGTGGCCTCCTCGGCCTGGGGCCCAGGCTGGCCCAGGAGGCCTTGAGCCTCTTCACTCACCAGGAAGGAGGGTGACAGCCCATAGCAGGAAGGCCAGAGCGGGAGGCGCCTTGGGGCCTTGGAGGGACACGGGCCTGGGGGCCTGGGCACCAGACTAGCAGGCTCTGTGAGAGAAGTGAGGTGTGGGCCAGCCTCCCCACCTGGAGGGTTGCACATGCCCTGAAGTCCTCAGCCTGCTGCTGTGCCCTCTTGGGGACTGGGGGCTGAGGAGGAGGCAGACAGGTAACCAGGAGAGGGTGAATCCCAGGGGCCAGGTGTCTGACACCTGGGACCAGGGAGGCTTCCTGGAGGAGGTGCCCTCTCCACCTCAGGTGAACCATCCCGACCTCAGGCTCTACCTCAGGTCCAGCTCCCTGATGCGGGACCCCTGCATCCTCGTGCCCTGGGTGGGGTCCCAAGGTTCCCTGGTGGCTCAGCTCTGCCACCAGCCCCAACGACAGCAAGGTCTCTGCGGGCACACTCATTCTGCCTCCCAAAGTACTAAGGGACTGCGGCATATGGCCAGCACAGCAGGTGGCTTAAACACTGTCACCAGCAGCCAAGAGTGACAAACAGCCAGGGCAGGGGGTCAAGTATGATGGGGATGCAGTCAGCAGAGGCCCGGCTGGCTTGGCCGGAGGTATCAGGGAGCAAAGGCCCCGTGCAGGGAGGGGAGTGGCTGCAAAGCCCATGACTCACCCCACAGCAGAACAGAGGAGTGGGGTAGGGTGCCAGGGAGGGCTGCTGGGGTGCCGGGGAGGGCTGCTGGGGTGGGCTGCTGGGCAAGGCCACTGCAGGCTGCATTGTGGGGGGTGCCTACAGAGACAGTGTCTGGCAGGGGTGAAGAGGCTGGCGACAGTCTCCTGGGGGGGGAACCAGGGTAGGGAGTAGGAGGTCTGCTGGCTTGGACCTGTTCTCTGGCAGAGGCGGGTCTTGGCAGGGGCCACCCTGGAGGGGACAGCCTGAAACTGGCCAACCTCTCTTGCAGAGACGTCTGAGGCAGCTCCACTGCACAGCTGCCCCTCATGGGAAATCAGCCTATTTTGCATGAAAGCCAAGAACGGCTTGAGGGCCTTTGAGCTTCAACCCAAAGCAGGATTTGGCACAAGAGAGCTGACAGTAAAAGCCCAACCCTTAGGACCAGTCCCTGGGGTCCTCGGGGTCAGAAGCTCTCTCGGCCAGGCCCCTCTGCTTACCAGGAAGGACTGGTGGCCGGTCCAGCCCCTTGGCCCTCACTGACAGGGCCTCACCCAAGCTTGTGCAGCAGGGTACGTCTTGTTGCCTGAATGATACAAAGAGAAAAGGTGGGGGCTCCAGACAGCCACCACCCCCATGGGCCCCGGCCCTGCAGGGACACTAACATGGTCACACCGAATGCACCCACACCGGTGTCTGGGGCGCCTGCCGGGTGACTCCCCAGAGCTAGCTGCACCGTGTCCTGCTGCCACCTGCACCACACGTCCTTGGAGGAAGCAAGAACCTAACATGGAAATACCAAAAAGACAGTTGACCGGGAAACACTGGAAAAGCAGACTGCGGTCTGTCCTCAGCTGCCCTGCCTCGGGTCCCAGAGGTCCCTGAGTGCAGATCCTATCCTGAGGCCTAGGCATAGGGGGTTGAAGGCCTCAGAACAACTAGACTTTTGCTCCATGCTGGCCTCAGGGTGTGCACACAAAGGGAGCTGAGGATGCAGCCCACCTAGCTGTGCAGGACAGACAGGCAGGGGGGCCGCAAAGCCACCACCGGGGTCCAGAGGCCCCACAGTGGCTCCTTCACAGAGGCCTGACCAGGGCCCAACTCACAGCGTGCTGCTCCTGGCCAGGCCCAAGGGTGCCGGCAAGCTGGAGGAACTGCACAGACATCTCCAGGACTGAGGCCATGTCCTCCCGTCGGCCATGAAACCGGGGCAGCAGGGCCCGCAGGCGCTCACAGCTCACTGAGATCCGCTTCCTGCTTCCGGGCAAGTGACAAACGTCCATGAGTCCACTGGCCTCGGTCAGAGGAAAGGACTGAAGCCACCAGAACCCCCTCAGCGGAGTATTGGGGACTTCTCAGGGAGAGGAACCACAAGACCAAGGACCCTGGCTGGCCCTTTAAGTGGTCTGAGCCCTCCAGGGGCCCGTGTCAGGGTAGGAACTGGCCCTGACCCCAGGGCCCCAGCCACAGCCTAGCCAGATGTTTGCACCCCCCATGGCCAGCCCAGGCCTGGACCATCACTGCTTGAGGGTGGGGTAGGAGCGGGCTCCATGCATAGTCTGGGGTCTAGAGGTCCCAGTGCACAACCTCAAAAAGCCCAGGACCTCAGGTCAAAGAGGGCAGCTGCACTGCTGGCCCCGGAACTCCCCACCCCCGCTTTTCTTGTTTGCCTTGGGGACATGCTAGCTGTCCCCTTACAGCAATGGCTGCACAAAACTTTCCCAGCTGCGTGAAACCCAGCCACAGCCACAAAGCTGATGTCCTCTGCCGCCCCCTCCCCATCCCTGGCCGCCCACCTGCGCTCCCTCTCACTGAGCACGTTCCGCGGGAGGCTGGGGAGGCGGCCCTTGGCCACCACAGGCGCCGTGACAAGGCCGGGGTCCTCGCAGAACTGGGTGCCGCACGCCAACGAGCTGCTGCCAAGAAGAGTTGTGAGCGCCATACTCCATGAACCCCAGAAAATGCTGCAGGCCCAGAGGCCCCAAAGGTCGTCTTCGGGGGGCAGCTGGGTGGTGGGTGACAGGCAGGGCCTGGATCGCCCAGGAATTCGGCCCGTAACCGTCTCCTCCCCCAGGGCCGCGGCTCTGTCCCAGGTGGGCACTGCTGGTTGGGACGGGCACTCAGGTCCATTTGAACTGGCAGAAGGGGGTTTGGGGACATCAGCATCCCAGGGCACTGGCCCGCCACCCCTTCCTCACCTGCATCCCCCGGAGGCGGGCTCGGCACCCGGAGACGCCATAAGCTCAGAACAAGAAGGCGCGCGGAAGCCTGGGACCCCACGCGCGGCCCTCCCCACCCCGCGTGCGCGGCCCGCAGCCCCGCCCACCCACGTGCGCTCCGCCCGCCCCCACGTGCCCCACCCACTCAGCACCTCCCATGCACGTCTAGCCCTCCCCTCGTCCCAAAGTTTCCGGAAGTTGTCGGGAAATGGCAGGTCAGGTAGGCCCACTCACAGCCCAGCAGGGCGCCCGCGTAGGGGTCACTCACCCCACTTCCAGGGGGGCAGCCCAGCTCCTGTTGTGGTGCGCTCTCCCCTCACCCTTCCGCCGGTGGGTGCCAGGAGGGGTGCAGCAGAGAACAAGGCACCCTGGAGTCTAAGATGATGCTGTGAAGCTGGGCAGGCCCTGAGGGCTGGGTCGGGGAGCCCGCTGACCACCTCACGCAGGGGCCGTGTGCTTCTGTGTCTGCAGGGAGTGGAGCGTAGAGCGCCAAGGCCCAGAAGGGCTGTTTTCCAGCTTGTAAGGGCGTTGGCTTTTATGGGCACTGTGAGGAGAGCAGGGCTCTTTGCCCTTGGAGGGTCAGCGGTGCCCAAGAGAAGGCAGAGCTGGCGCACACCCAGGAGTGGGTGCACAGCCGGCAGCGGCACCGCGGGATGGCCCCAGCTGCAGCCCCACAGCCTGGCTGCCTTTCGTCCTCTCCCCGGCTGATGCCTGCCTGGGGAGGGACGGGTGGGCCAGGGTTCAGGTCCTCGGCTCTCATGAGGCAGAGCAGGGACAAGTTTTGGTTTCCGTCAAGCCCTCAAAAATGCCACCTGTCTTGTCAGAGTCTCACCTTGCTGACACACTGCTCATCTCTCACCAGCCAGCCCGCAGGGCACCCAGATAGGAGTCCTGTGGGAGGCCGAGTCCTTCCTGCTGGGGGCTGTGCCCGGGGCCGGGACTGCCGCAGAGCATCCATCTCTGTGGACCGAGGGAAGCCCCTACGAGGCACAACTGCTGACGAGCTGGACTAGGGAGCAAGCTACACCCCTTCTGAGCACTTTGGGGCAGTGGTGTCCCTGCCCAAAGCATCTGTGCTCAGCCTGCTGTCTTTTGGAGGCAAACGGGCAGCTCCTGAGACCAGGAGGAACATGCCATGTGCCCTCCAAATCACCTGGCCCAGCTCTGCTCTGGCCACCCCCAAGCGAGTCTGGGTTGGAGCCCCAGACTTTGGGGAAAAGCTGCGTGGGCGATGCTGCTCAGCCCCCACCCCCATGTGGCTCCCCGGCTCCTCTCCCTTCGGTGCCCCACCGTCTCGGCTGCGGCACTCCTAGTTCAGTGAGGGGGCGGACTGCACGGCAGACCCACCAAGGCTCCGGACGCCAGGGACAGAATGTAGGGCCCCGCATGCCCGAGCCCTGCCTCAGACTCCCCAGCCTGGGGGTCTGTGAGGGGGATCCTGCCTCGGGATCCTTTACTTCCTGGGATGCCTCCCAGAGCCGGCATCCCAGGGAGGCTGGGCTGCCTGCCAAGTGGCCCTTCACACCCCGTTAAACGGCGCTCTTTTGGGGTGAGAGCCGGCAGACTGCCTTGCTCCTGCCTAAGGGGTACAGTTGACCCTTCCCTCTCCCCAGATCCAGCTGAGGCCAGCCCCTCCAAGGAGTGGTGCACACAGACAGGGTCTCCCTGCAGGTTTCTGCATGAATGACCCGTGTCCTGGGGGGTAGGGGTAGGTGGGTCGGAGTGGAGATGCTGACCGGCCCTTCAGCCAGCTCAGAGCCCCGCAAGCCCAAGCAGCACAGTGCGGTAAGGCCCAGAGCCCCCGCCCCCACGGAAGGCCCTGCGGGGCTGAGCCCCCTCCCACCACGGAGGCTCCCCCAGGGCGAGTGGCCCAGCGGCGTGCCTGGGGGGTTCTACTCATTAAAGAGCCGCCTACTGCTTCTCGCGCTTAGGAGGGCTCCGCGCGTCGAGATGGGGCGGGTGGGGGTGCGGGCGGACCCCCGCCCGGCGCGGTTCCCGGCGTAGCCGGCAGGGGGCGCGCCCGATCAGGCTCCTGAGCCCCAACCCTGCAGCAGGCTTTTTCCCTAATCGGAGAAAAGTGCTGTTTCCGCGCAGAGGAAAGAAATCTGACGTTTCCGACTCGCTTCTCCCTCGGTCCTGGGTCCGAGCGCCGCCGGCCTGCACGGAGAGACGGGGCGCGCAGCCCGGGGGGGGGGTGACTAGAGAGACGTAGGCGGGGACGCGCGGCGGAGGCCACACCAACCGGACCTTCAGTGTTCGACGACGGCCGATGCGCCTCCAGGTAGGGGCTGCTGCGCCCTTCCCCACACGGAGGGACCGTAGTCGGGGCAAGCGCTATCGCCCAGGGTACCCAGCCCTCAGGACCCGCGAGTGCCCTCCGCCGACCACCGTGGGGAGTAGGGGCGCCCCTCAGGAACCGACTGGGCGAGGGAGCGCTTACCCAGGGCCAGCAGGTGCCCTGCCGGCATCTGTCTGCCTGCGCCCTGAGCGAGCTGGTGGCCAGAGCACGGCCATCTGCAGCCGGGGCGGGGGGGGGGGGGGTGCTCCGAGCCCTCCCAGGCGTGGGGAGATGTGGCCGCCGGCTGGGAAGTCGAGGCGCTCTACTTGCCAGAGGCGCTGCGCTGGGTGCTGCGAGCCAAGCCTGGCGGAAGGACCCGTCGAGTTGCTCCCACGTGAGGTGGCAGCTGCGTCCAAGTCGGGCACCGGAGCAAGGGTACCTCACACAGAAGCGGATTTGCAAGGGCAACTCTTCCCAAGAAGAGCCCTGGTTGGGTGTGGGGTGCAGGTGAGCTATCGGATAAGGGCAGGAGTCCCGGTTCCAGCAGCTTGGGGATTCTTGGCTGGTCACTTCTCTTTCTGGGGTCTCCATTTGCCTGTCAATCAGAGGAGAGGATCAACTGACAAGGGCTTCCAGGTGGCCTGGGCGCCAGCGCCGTGGGCCACCTTTCCACCCAGCGTCCCAAGATGCTGCGGGGCTCCAGCCCATCCAGGTGCACAAAGGGGGGCCCAGGAGGAACTGGACGGCGCAGGCCGGAGGGGGTAGGCCTCAGGGCCCTAGGCCCCGCCCCCACCGGCCACATACCGGAGCGGAGAAGGGGTGGGCGAGCGTGCCTGAAAGGTGAGCAGCTGGGCTCAGGCCAGGTGCTGCCACTGACCGTCTCTTCCGAGGGACTCGGTTTCCTCGAAAACATAAAGTGGGGATGGTCTTTAAGAGCCATTGCTGGTGACACGTCGAGGGTAGGGTAGCCCCTCCCCAGGGACAGTGCCAGCCTGGCGCCTACGGGATCCTGGGGGGTACGTCCTGGGGTGAGGAGCAGGTGCCCTGAGAGCGGCCGTCACCCATCACCGGCGGCATCCTTGGGAAGCAGAGTTCACGGTGAGTGAGTGCTGCATGGACCTCCCTCTGGCCACTCTGAGGGGTCAGCCAGGTGGCATCCATCAGGTACAGAGTAAGTGGCCCCAAGAGGACTCATGATTTCTGTCCTCTTGAGGGTCAGGCATCCCCCTCTGCCCATCCCATTGGGGAGCCGAAGGAGAAACCTCAGGGACAGTTTATAACTCGGCCAGCCACCCTCCCTGGTGACCCATCTCCACTTCACCTGCCCCATGTGACCACCTGCTCCAGGTGCAGTGGGAGCTCTGTGTCCTCAGAGTCTGAGCGTGGGGGATTCAGTGCCCCTAGACCCCTCCATCCCCCCACCCTGGCACCACCCTCCTGTGCTGGGGACAGCCCCTCCTCCCTGCTTCTTGTACTGGCCTCTCCGTGCAGAGACCCACTGTCATGCAGGCCTGTCGGAGAGGCTGCCCAGGCCTAGGGAATACGGGACAGCCCGGGTGAAGACCTCGCAGGAAGGCCAGGCTGGTTGGGGGAGTAGAACCTGCCTGGGCTTGGGCGGGAGCAGCTGAGGCCAAGGCTGGTGGCTCAGGAGGGTGGGCTTCAGCTCAGAGTAGGAAGGCCTTCCGGCCTCATGAGGGTCCAGGTAGGGAGTTCTTCAGGGCAGGTTCCTGCAGATGGCTTCACAGTGGGCCTGGAGCCTGGTGGCCTGACTTTGCCCCCTGCCTAGACCTTGCGTGGGTCTCTGCACTGAAAGGAGTGGATGGTGTTAGCCATAGCACTGTGGTCCAGGCAGGGCTGGGAGTGCTGGGATTCCTGTCTTAGCCCCACTGTCTGCCCCAGTCTGTGTCCCCGGCCCCAGCTTGGTGGAGGCCATCCCCTAGGCTGTGAGGTCACTAAGTGGGGGTCCCAGGAGAGCTCCTGGCTCTCTGGGCTGCAGGAGTCTTTGCCTTGGTGCCTGGACCCTGCCTGGACCCCATGCCTCCTCCTGTAGTGTGGGGTCCCAAGCCCCTCTATGGTCACTGCATCTCTCTCCTGTTTCTACCCCAGGCCTGGGTGCCTCTGCCCTGGAGGTGAGGCTGTGGTGGGACAGGACAGCCGAGGTGGCCCCACATCCTCCCAGGACCCTTTTCACCAAGGCCCCTGGCCTGGCCTTTCCCAGAACTGCCACTTCCCAGCAGCCCTGCCCCCTAAGCTGGAGGGGACTCTCTGCGGCTTCGTGGCAGAGGGCACAGAGATCCGGGGCTGGCATCCTTCCAGGATTCGTGCCTGGCCAGAGGTCCCGGCCAGCCCTCCAGGCCCATATTAGGGAGCAGAGCCTGCAGCACAGCAGGAAGTGAGCCAGACCCATGGGAAAGTTTCACAGGGCCAGAGGCCCAGCCCAGCCCTGGCAGGCAAGAGGGATGGCTCCCTGGTTTGAGGGGGCTGGGGGGATCTCGGAGGTCTGCCTTCGACCGAGGTGGCTGCAACAGCAACTCAGAAGGACAGAGGTGAGTGAGGAGGGGTCCGAGTGTGGGTCTGTGGGTGTCACATATCCTCTTCTTGGCTCTTCCGCAGCCTCCAAGCGTGCGGGTTGTCCCAGCCTGGGTCTGCTGGCCCCCGACGGTACTCAGGACGGTCCTGTATGGCGGAGTCATGCTCCCTTGGTGTGACTTCCCCTCTCTTGTAGGTTTGTGACTGAGTTATAAACTGTCCCTGAGGTTTCTCCTTTGGCTCCCCAAGGATGTGGAGATCTGCAGGCTGACCCTGCACCAAACAGGGTTTCTCTGAAATGGGAATGTCCCCCGAGTACTCCCAGCATCCGTGGGTGAAGAGGGCTAATGGGTGGGTACGTGCACACGTGGCCCCAGACACACATAGCTGGGTGTGTGTGTGCACCTGTGCACCTGCATTCCACATGGAGCGCTGGGGCAGTGCGGATGTCTTGGGGATTCTCCGAGCTGTGTGTGGATGAGGCCACCCATGCTCACCCAGACCGCTTCCTCCTACGGAACTTGGGCGTGAGCCAGGGGCCTGGCTCTGGGAGGTGCCATCCCTACTGGATGCTGGTGAATTCAAAACGTCTGTGGAGGACACAGGCAAGAGCAGGGGGCTCTCTTCCTGGGCTGCGTCCCTAGAAGGCCTTTCCTGAGAGGCCTGCTTTGTCCTTCAGCCCCCCACTCCGGGGCGAGTTCTGGGTCTCCTGCAGTCGCTCTGGGGGCAGCCAGCCCATCCTGCATGGGTAGTGAGGCACAGAGGCCACCCCACCGTGCCAGCCCAGCCTGCCTGTGGTGCCCCCACGTGTCGGCAGTGACATAACCAGAGGCTCCCTGCTGGGGACCTGGGCTCCTTCTGTCCAGAAGAGGGGCAGACACCACCTCCTGGCTGGTGGAGGGGGTCCAGGAGCTCCTGGGGACCCAGCAGCCATGGGAGGGTGCTGTGGCCAGGGGTGCAAGCCCCACAGGGTGCTCTGTGCCAGCAGGTGCCACCTGCCAGCCATCCCAGAGGCCCGACTCCCCATGGCCCTAGCACGTTCCTCCTGTCGGCTCTGACCCGGCCAACCAGCTTGAGCTGTCTGTCACCCGTCACACGGGGACAGGGCATGAAACCGTGTTTCTCCCACGTGGTGGGTTGGTGAGAAGCTGGGGGCAAGAGCGCGAGTCAGGCCCAGCATCCGTGTGCGGCAGCCGTCACAGCTGCCCTGGGGGATAGGAGGCCGGCCCTCAGCCGGGCCGTGGCTCCTGTGCTCTCCCAGGGCCTGTGGCCGAGGACTAAGGGGACCTGGTGGCCTGAGGACTTTCCTGCACTGCCTTGGACTCCCTGACCCTGTGTATTGTGGGGCAGCCAGGCCCAGGGGGGTCGAACATCTTCTCCACTGACCCACGCCATCTGATTCCCATTCTCCTGGGAGACCCCTGGGTGCTGACCCCTGACCCCAGCTCAGGGTCCTGCCCCGGCTGTGACAGTCTCCGGCATGCACAAGGCCTGGGAGAGGCTGGCAGTCTGGTGTGGTGCCCTCATGGGGCTGTTGGGGCACTGTGACCTGGAGGTGACACTATGCCCACCTGGGCCTCTCCTCGGCAGGTGTCCAAGACCTTGGGGAGGTGGTGCCCTCTGACAGAGATGGTAACCCTCGAGTGTGGGAAGCAACTCAGCCTTTGCCCATAAGCAGAGCAGCCCCTGCCCATGGGATGGGCCCCCCACTCCTGCCTATGGGATGGGCCCCCCACTCCTGCCCGTGGGATGGGCCCCCCACTCCTGCCCGTGGGATGGGCCCCCCACTCCTGCCCACGGGATGGGCCCCCCACTCCTGCCCACGGGATGGGCCCCGCCAAAGCCTTCAGAGATCTTCCCAGAGACCCTGGAGGCTGCTGCTGGACACCTCTCGGCAGGTTCTTTCCTGGAAAGAGCTCAGAGTCTCAGATCAGCAGCAGAGCCTCTAGGGGCCTCCAGGGACCCGGGGGTGAGTGCTGGGCCCTGCCACCTGGTCATGGCCTTGCCCCTGAACACTGAGTGACGCAGGCATGCTGCCTCCCAGCTAGGGGACATGCCGCAGGGGAGCATTCCTGAGAGGCCGGCCCAAGTCCAGGTGGGTGGTTGGGCAGGTAGGTGGGAACCACAGTCCCCCATGGTTCCTGCCTCCCTTGCGCCCTGGGGGTGGACCTGTGGGCTCCCGGAAGGCTAGGGGTGTTGGGGGCTCCCCACGCCCACACTGTTACCAGGCCTTTCCTCTGGGCTTGTTTGGTACACAGAGAAAGCTGCTGTACAGCGTCAGTTTTGATGACTCTCCAGTTTGGACTCAGCTGAACCACGCATTCTGAGCTATCACTTTGGAATTGAGTGCATCTCAGAGATGGCAGTGAGCGGTCCTCCACAGCACTGACGCAAAGCCCCTTCCCTTAAAGAGAGGGTGGACATTCCTCAGAGCAACTCTGGCTTTTTAATCACCGTTTAAAGGAATCACTTAGCTTTTCTGTTGTGGTTGGCGCAGAGATTCAGCAGCTTTCTGCTTGCCTGGGCACCAAGCCCAGCACTCAACTGCCCCCCACGCAGGTGACACCACAGTGTCTTCAGGACTCTCCGGGACGGGGATGCATGAGCATGGACACACTCACATACATGCACACGCACCCTTTCACGCCCACACACACATGTGCATGCACACACATCCCCCATCCCCAGTCCTCCTGCCAAACGCCCTCTGGGCTCCTAGGAAATATTGTACCAAAAATGAATGATTGAAGGGATCCCTCAGTCATACCCTGGCCATGGGCTGGTCAGCTAGAACATTATAAGCAGTATGGGCCTCTAAAAAGAGCCTGGGGCAAAGAACATCTTCGCAGGACATCACCTGCCCAGCCTGAGAATTCGGCTCCTCCGCAGAGGCCTGCCTGGTGATGGGCCCCCGACAGGGCCTGGGGGCTCTGCCTGGTGAAGCTTGGAGGTAGACCCCTTGGTTTTCTCCTGTCCAGTAACACAGGTCTCCTCGTTTGCACTGTGGTTAAGGCTCAGCCTTTACACCCCACCCCTGGCCGCGGCCCTTGAGCTGCCACTGTGCCAAGGGGACGGTCTGCAAACTGGGCAACTAAGTTAGCATGCAGACCCAGCTGTAAACAATATAGTAAAAGGCAGGAGAGATTCCACCTTAAAGATAAGATTGCATCTTAACACCCAGGAAGTTTAAGAAGTAAGATTCTTAACTTATTCTTTAGCAAACAGACAATAACTCAGCCCACCTTGGGGGCCAGGCAGGCGGCCTTGTTTGATATGCTCCCTGACCAAGACCCCAGGATCCCAGGGAGACATCAGAGCAGGAAGTTCCTTATGTTAATTCTAAATATTCAGGGACCACTTAACAAGTCCACACCCCTAAGCCTTTTTTCACATTCCAGCAAATCCCCAACTGCCTATAAAACCCCTAGACAAGGCACCACTACAGGCTCTCTTGTCCCCTCCTGGCCCGAGCCAGGAGCTCTGTCCTCTCGCTGTATCTCTCAATAAAAGCCTCTGCCCTGACTCTCCTACCTTTCTTCAACTCTGCAAACAGGAACCCTGGCATCAAGAGGACATCTGTGTGGGACGACTGTGCAGGCAGAGAGCCTAGAGGACAGCGGTGTGGACAGAGAGGCCCAGAGGATGGCTGTGTGGACACAGAGCCCCAGGGGATGGGTATGTGGACAGACAGGCCCAGAGGACGGCTGCTGGGGCAGAGGGGCCCAGAAGCAGAGACCGGCTTGCTGCATGCAGACTCACTCTGAGTGGATGAGATTTTAGTAACTGACCTGCCACCGTGGAAATAAAGTTGGGTATAACCCTTCCACCCCCAGGACTGTTTTACTGTCATTTCTTTGGTCACACTGAATCCACAGTGAACTTGCCTGGGGCTGAAATCCATTGGCAAGACATGAAAACTAAACAATTATCCAGTGCTAATACTAAATAAGAAAACCTGAACATGCCATGAAATGCTTGGGAGTAGAGTGGCTGGATCATGAGCTTCTAATGTGACTAAGGACTACCCACCCTTTCCCCAGGGTCTGCACCAACTTACATTCCCACCGGCGACCGGCGACACCTGACAACTCTCCTCGCCTATCGCTGCCTGCGCTGGTGGGTCAGCTGTTCATTCTAGCTGGCGCGGGAGGGCAGGGTGGGGAAGGGCAGGGTGCCACAGCTTCTCCCCGCCTCTCTGATGACAAACGGTGTCCAGCACCTTTCCCAGTGCTTATTGGCCACTCACACCCCTTCTTCGGGGGAGTGCCTGGCATTTGCTGCTTGTGTTTTAATTGGGTTGTTAGGTGTTTGCTGTTGGTTTGGAGGAGTTCTTCATATATTCTTCACAGGAGCGCTTGGCTTGATATATGTTACTTGAGTATGTCTTTCCTCGTTTGCAATATAATCATTTAATGAAAAATTTTAGCAACAAAATGAAAAGGAATTCCCATGGACTTCAATCCTCTGAAATGTACTGAGACTTATTCTCTGGCCCAGGATGTAGTGTGTCTGGACGTCTGCCCCCAGCCCTGAGGGACGCGTGTCCTGCGTGGAGGGCTGAGCGTGCTGTCCTCTGCACATCCACGGGCTCATTTCTATTCAAAACTACATCATTACTAACTTCTTGTCTTATTGTTCTGGCAATTACTGTCAAAGGCCCCCAGAGTTTTCAGGTCCTAACGTGGCTGTGATGTCATGTGGAAAAATTGTCTTTGCAGGTGCGTTTAAGTTAAAGACCTTGAGATGGGAGATTGTCCAGAATGGTCTGGGCACCCCTGAATGCCATCACAAGTGTCCTTACAAGAAACAGGGAGAGGGAGATTTTATTTTTCAGAGCGATTTCGGGTCCACAGCCAAATTGAGTGGCAAATAGAGTTCCCATATGTCACCTTTGCACAGTCCCCACCCCCCACTAGCAGCATCCCCACAACGTGGTACTTTTTTATAATCAGTGAACCTGTACTGATACATCATTACCAAGGTCCACGGTCCACTATTAGGGTTCACACTGTGGGTTTGCACAAATGTATAACGACACCCACGCACCACTGCAGTGTCATACAGAAAATCCCGCAGCCCTAGAAATCCAGAGCTCCACTTATGCATTCCCCTTCCCTGGCAAACACTGATCTTTCTATTGTCTTCCTAGCTTGCAGCAGAGGTCAGTGTGAAGGGGTGGGTGCCCCAAGCCAGCGCTGCCCAGGGCCCCCAGAGCAGGGAGAGGCAGGAAGGACCCTCCCCTGCAGCCTCCAGAGGGAGCCAGCCACCCCACCCCTTGGTATCAGCCAGGGAAACTTCCATCAGACCTTCGACCTCCAGAACCTGCGAGGCCAGTTTGTGCCGGGCAGAAACGCTGCGGTCAGAGAGGCCGGGGAGGCCATGTGGGCAGAGCTGATGGCCTCCAGCATCCTCTGACCAGAGGTGGAGCATCCCCCCAGGCCCAGCATGCCTGCTGTAGCCCCTGTGAGGCTCCTGGCCCCACACCTCCTCCCCCTACCACGGTCCCTGTCCTGCACATCCTCTCCAGCCCCAAACTTGCCCAGCGCCCAGGCCAGAGCCAGGGTACCTGCCGCTGGCACATGGTGCTCATTAGCACACGCTCATGTTAGCAAGAGGCTTCTTTTCTGGGCATGGAACCCTCTGAGGACATGAGCACAGCAAATGGCTTTCCCAGCTGAGGAATGCAGTCGTCTCTTGCACAGTGTTGGGGCCCCATGAGCCCAGTGGTCAGGACAGCCAGGTTCAGAAGCCCCATCCGGAAGGCATTTCCTGCTCCCAGGGCTCCCCAGTGGTTCTGGTCCCCTGGGGTCAGGTCTGGTGCCCCCTCCGATCTCTCCAGCACCCTGGGCAGGTGCTCTCGGGCTGCAGTGAGGAGGCTTCTGCACTTGGAGAGAGACCTGGGCTCATTCCGCTGTATCTTGAGGAGGAGGAGTTGGGCTGTGGCTGCCAGCAAAGGCGCCAACGAGGCACAGAGGGAGGGAAAAGGGGCGAGAGGCAGACAGAGGCGGGGCTGTGCGCCTGAGGGCAGCCCCGCCCCAGCGCCTGGCACAGGTAGCTCAATGCACTCCACCTTACTGCTCACACGGTGTGTGCACATGGGTAATGTTTTCTGTCATTTCAAGCCAAAATGAGTACCTTTCTGCATTATTTGAAAAGGCGAAAAAACAGCAAGTACACTTTGTCACGTGGCATCATTTGTGACCTGAGTCACCTGAAAGCACAGCGTGGGGTCCCCGCTCCTGGCTCCCAGGCAGGTGCTCAGGGTGGGGGCTGCCTCCATCGCTCGCTTTGCATGTTTCTGCAGCCCCCCAGCAATGCAGAGGGAAATGACCCCCTCTGCAATTCTGACAGGCGCAGGACTCACTTTTTGAAGGGAACACCTTTTACTGAGCAATAAAGGACCACGGCAGGGGTGTGGGCAGAGGGGCCCCTGCCCAGGGTGGGGGTTCCTGGGCCCTTCCTGGGTGTGGTGGCAGAGCCCATCCAGGCAGCCGCTGCCGGGGGCAGGGAGGCCGCACAGCAGAAGCGTGGGTGGTGGTGATGGGGTTCCTGCAGTTTGGAGGGGAAGGGAGGACTGGGGAAGGGGCTTTCCTGAGTCCCCGCCCCTCCAGTTCTGGGCCCCCAAGCTGCTGAGGGCCCGCGTCCGGCTCACTGTCCATGCGGGGCGGTGAGGGGGAGGTGGGGGGCTGGCCTGAGGTGGTGATAGGAGGGGAGGGGCGTGGGCTTGGGAAGGCAGGTCGCGGGTCAGGGAGTGGGGACCCCAGCTCTCAAGCTTGCCCCCAGCCCCGTGGCCCTCTGAGCAACTCAGGCCCTGCGGGCCGAGCTCCAGGGAGGGTCACCCACCTGTGGCTGGGCGGCGGCCTAGTCCCTGAGCCTGTGGCAGCCGCCTGAGGGCAGAGAGAAGGGGGTGAGTCCCGGGCCCAGCCCTCTGCCTGCCTGTGACTGCAGGACGGCCACTGAACCGAGGGGGCCTGGGGTGGCACTTACTGGTGGTTTCCATGACCATAACTGGTCCTTGTGGAGACCAAGGCCGTCGCAGATGCTCTCAAACACGGGCAGGAGCCTTTGACTCATGGTGGGGTTCCGGACTGTGGGGAAATACAGGACAGTTGGCCTGGGGCAGGGTGAGCCATGGGCAGCGGGGCCACGGAGGTCTCAGATGGGAGGGGGTGCCAGGATTGAGGGCTCTGGGGGTGGGGCATTGTGGGTGAAAGGGTGCCATGGGGAGAGCGGTACCCTGGGGGATACATGGGTGGAGGAGTGCCCTGGGGCGGTGCTGTGGGGAGAAGGGTGCCCTGCGGGGTGCCGAGGTGGAGGGGCACCGGTGCTGTGCCCTCTGGGACTGAGAGGGAAGTTCTGTGTCTTGGGAAAATTTTGAGCTTGTTTGGGGGAGGCGAGAGAGAGAGAGAGGGAGAGACCCCTCATTCCCTTGGGATGAGGGAGGAGTTGGTGACGCCCCCTCCCTCCAAATGAGGAGGCAGCGCCAGAGGCCAGCGGGTGGTCATGGCGGAGTGTGAGTGAGTGTGCCGGCTCTGGGGGGG
>JAQQAC010012408.1:5898425-5914099 GCA_029783875.1 Phataginus tricuspis | reverse complement strand
CCCGAGCCCACACATTCATGTGGGGGGGCTGGCATGTCCCCTGTGTGGCAGGGCTGTTGGGACGTGTGCGCACGGGACACCTGGGTCTGGGAGGGGACAGGGCCACAGCTGAGGCCGCCGAGCATCACCCCCCGGAGGCTCCCTGCCTGCTCCCCGGGGCCCGCCCGCCTCCCTGCCTTGCCCCTGCACCGACAGTACGAGTATCTGTGCCTGAAAGTCGCCCTCCTCCACGTCGTCTGTCGATGAAAACCCTGAAGCGTCAGCTGCGCCTGATCAGAGCCGAGTTGCTGGAGGCCAGGGCAGCAGTGTGCCATCTCCCGAAGAGCTGCAGGGTGGCAAGGGGCCAGTGAGGGGCTGGACACCCCCAACCTCCTCTCTGCATCCCCTCAGCATCCTGGAGTGCCTTGAAGTGCTGGCGGGTTCAAAGACAGTCCCCGTGTGCCATGCCTGCCACTTCATGGCTAACAGACTGGCCAGTGTGAGTGGGCCTGGGGGACAGGGGAGTCGGGCCCTTGCCCCCTTGGGACTGAGCTCAGAACTCCTTCCAACACCATGGCAGGGGCTCCAAGCCCCAAAACTGCTCCTGGACTCCCCCAGACTCCCCTGCGGCTGGCCCATTTATAAGTTGTGCAAAGGTGCCTGGGTTCCAGTCCCATGTCCTGGCCTGGGTCTGTCTGTGGTCCCCTCGGATGCCTGTTGGCATCTGTGGTATGTGGGGCCTCTCAGCCCTGCTTCTTGCACAGACTTGGACAGGGTGCACCTGGCTGCCTGAAACTGAGATTCTAGCCTGGAGCCCAGCTCCCAAGAGAAGTCCCAGGAAGGCCTGGGACATGGGCTTCCACCTCAGCCAGGGGGCCAGACTGCCCACCGTCCATGCCGCTCACCCAGGGTTTGGCCATCCCGAAGCTGCTTGGAAGCGGAAGCTGTCTCCAGTCCCCCCACACGTCCTGGGAGCAGCCGGCCCCCACACCCCTTTGCCTATTACCTCCAGCAGGTCAATCTGGGGGTCCAGCTCTTCCTGCTCATGGCCCTCCACCTGACCCTGGAGGCCACAGACCAGAGCCAGGCCCACAGCCAGAAGTAGGAGCTGCGTCTCCATGGCACCGTCTGTCTGCAGTGACCTGGCCTGCACCGGCCTATATAGCTGCGCGGCCCGGGTGTGAGGTAACACAGCACGCGCTCCTGTCCTGGCCCTGGAAGTGCAGGAGCTTAATCTTAATCCTAGTGTCTTAATCTTAACCTTAATGTTAGCCAGCTCTTGTCTGTTCTCTGTTGTTTTGGATGCCCCAAAATGTTATGTTCTCACAGAGCCAATTTCCAGAATCAACAGGCAGTTGTGGGCCAGGCCAGCTTCCGGGCCTGCGTGGGGCTGGAGTCCCCTTGACGTGTCCTCCGCGTCTGCCATGTCGTCAGGACATGCCGGGAACACAGCTGGGGCAGGCCTGCCACTGAGCAGCTGGGAGGGGGAGGGTGTGCGGGCTGGGCTCTCGGGTGCCTCCCATTATGATGAGTCCTGCGGGTCCCCTGGGAAGTTGTCCACAGAATGAGGTCAGTGACTGCCATTCGTGCTGGACTGACTTGTGTCCCCCAGAAAACACACATGTGAACTCCTAGTCCCCAGGACCTCAGGATGGCGCCTCCCCTGGGAAAGAGGTCTTTGCAGATGTAATTGAATGAGGTCAGACAGCATTAGGGGGGCCCCTCAATCCATCACTATCCCCCCAAGGAACGGTGCCGCCTCATGGGAGCCCAGATAGACCACCACCCTCATTCACCCTCTGGAGCCGCAGTGGGCTTGGTGCTGGGGAGACGGGCTGGAGGGGATGGGCCGTTAATGCCTCTGCCCTGTCTCTTGGCGTCACAGGCTTTGCCATGCATGGTCACTAGGCCAGGGCTCTTCCCCTGGCCTGGATCCCCTGACACCCGGCCCCATCCAGGCCTCCTTCGCTCTGGAGCTCTAAACCCCACAGCCCCTACAAAGCTGAATTCAGTGGGCGCAGGTCAGGGACCAAGGGACCTCCTTCAGAGGCCTGTGGGTCCTGCGAGCTTGGATGATGGGGACCCTGACCACGTGGCCTTCCCTGCCTCCGAGGGGCATGGCCAAGGTCACCTTCCACCCTGCTGTTCCGACCTGGCCCCGTCAGGGGTTGCTGACGCCAACAGGACACTTTGAAATGTCAGCGTCAAGAAAGAGCAGGGAGAGGCCTGCTCCGGGGGCACAGCCCCAGCACTGCCCTTGCCTACCCAGAGCCCTGCCGCAGGCCGCCCCTCACCCCGGGGGAGGGCAGACTGGGGCCCGGGTCCCTGGCCCACAGCAGATACAGAGATTGATTATGAAACTGGACATGTTTGTGTGCCAGATTCCTTCAGGGGCTGAGAACACGCTGCTCTCCCAGCGGACCCGGAGCCGCCCCCGAGAACGCAGCTCCTGCCCAATGGGACTGAGCCAGCGGACACGGCACACTGCCTGGCTGCGGGCTACGAATTTGCATTATTCATGGACTTAACCCATGTAATGACCTGCGCGCAGCGCCTCTATCAACCACAGTTTGCTGGTGTGGAAACGAGGCACAGACAGGTCAAGGACGTGGCCAAGGTCACACAGCTGGTGAGTGGCAAAGTGGCCCAGGGCAGGCTGCACACCCTGGGGCCAGCTTCCATGCCTGGATGTTTGCTGCTGGTGGGAAAGAAGGAGCCACCCCCCAACCGCCCCACGTTCACCAGGGAAGAGTGGGTGGGGACCGCGAGGCCTGTTAAAGCAGACCAAGGGTGGGAGCAGGGGGTGCCGGGCTGAGCTGGGGCTGAGCCGTGGTGCGCACCCGGACTGTGACAACACAGCGCGGCTCACCGTCGGCCTGCTTGTGGATTCGTGCGCATGCACCCAGGGGACAAGCGCCCGAGGATTGTGGGGGTCTCAGCGTGCCCAGGACAAGTCCTGTGGCACGGGTGACAGTGTGACAAGCTCGGCAGGAGGCACAGACGCCCGAGGGCCTCAGCGTCCGTGGGGTGCTGTGCTCCCCTGTCACCTCGGACTGATTCTGTTGAGTTTGGTCGCGTGAGACCCTCTGGTTATTATCGACTGCAGTCTGTCCCCACTGCTCACACCAGTGTCCAGCTCTCTTTATCTCTAACAGGGTCCTCCACGCCTTCCAGGGCAAAGGACAAGGTCAGGGTGCTGGCAGAGATTGGAGCCCCAGTGACCTTGGGAAGGGCAGGTCTCCCACCCCCGACCCTCCCAGGCCCCTTCCTGTAGATTCAGGACACCACACCCACAGCCCCTGTGGGCCAAGCCCTCTCCCGGCTGGGGACAGACACATCTCCCAAAGGCCAAGTGCCGGGCGGGGAGGAGAGGCTGCAGGGGACGGCTCCAGGTGGTGGGGGTCCTGTTGGGGCGGGCAGTGCCCCCGGAGCCCCTCCCAGGGTTGTTTCATGTCCTTGGGGCAGACCTACGAGGGCTGGCCTGGGACTTTGCACCCGCATGGCCGTGAGGTTTCCAGCGGGGGAGCCTGCGCTGGCGCATGTGGCAGACTCCTTCCCAACCTGTCAGCCAGCGTCCCTGGACCTTGCGCCTTTGCCGCACACGTCAGCAGGTCCGGCTGGGCTCAGCTGTGCTTGCTGTAGCCATTTGGGTTGTTCTGCTTGCAGGCCAAGTCGTGCCCATGTCAAGCCTGTGACTTTGCTGGGCCTGCCCTGCCCTGCCCGGCGGTGGCCCCTGTGGCCCTGGTGTTTGTGGAGCCTGGTAGTGCTGAGCGGGGACCATGCCATCCGGCCATCAGCCCCAGCCCAAAGTGCCCAGCAGTGCCCCAGCCTTCCTGGGCCCCTGGGCACTGTGCCCACAGCTCACTGGGAAGGGACTCTCGGCATGTTTCTGGGAGTAACTGAAAACTCCCAGCTTTGGGAGGGCCTGGAAAGTGGGACCCCAGGCGGGCACGCAGCAAGAGCGTGCGTGTTGTGAAGGTGCAGGCCAGCGTTCCCTCTGTGGCAGGGTTTGGCAGGTCTGGCCTGGGCCACCCACCCCCACAGGGTCTGGACATGCACTCAAGTCATCCCAGGCCCTAAAGCCAGTTGAGGGTCTGCCTGCTTCATGACAGAGGTGACACCAGCTGGTACAGATGGGGACCTTCTGGGGGGTGCCCACACCCATCGCCCAACAGTCGCCCAGAGCTGGCCACCTCCATGCTGAGCCCTTTGGGTCTGGGGACCTTGCCCCTCCTTCCTAGCCCCTGCGCCCCTTACCCCTAAGCCTGCTTTCTCCCGGCCGAGCGTGCTGGCCTGTGAGCTCTGCGGCCAGGCCCTCCTCTGGGCTCTCCCTGCGAACCGCATGCTGGGATCAACCCAAGCTCAGGTGTGGCCGCAGGGGCATGACACACAGGGCTGCATGCCTGGCGAGGGGAGCAGTGTGTGCCTGGGGGTCCCAGCCCGCTGCCTCCCCTGCTGTAGACCCACCCCGGTGGGGATGGACTCCCCGTGTCCGGCTCCCCTTCTGCCAGGGGCTCCCTCCTTGTTGTGCGCATCAGTGTTCGGGACCCTCCTCCTGCCCTCTGTCATCCAGAAGGCCATGGGGGAAACCAAAGGTGAAAGAAGGCAGGTCATGCCTGGGGGCTGCTGCTGGGGCCGGGAGGGGGCAGTGGCCCTTCCTTCCTGGCCTCCTCCGGCCAGGCCCTGCGGCTCCACCACCCCCCTGCCCTTAGAGAGCAGGACTCCAGAACTGCTCCTACCCTGGGCTTCCCACCCTCAGGGTGACTCGCACCACTGTGGTGGGGGCATCCCAGGGACCCTTCACAGGGCCCTTCTTAGGTTGCCCAGGAAATTCAGGACACGGAAGTCCGCCCGACCCAGCAACTGGTAGCGCTCCTGACTTTCCCTGGGTGCTGGGCGCTCTGCTCCACCCGGTGGCCTCGGCAGCCTGGTGTCTTTCACGGGCCTCCTCGGGGCCTCGGGATGAATGGCAGCGAGGTGACAGGCCGGTGGGGTAAGGCGTCAGGGTTGCCGGTGTCCCGTGTCACTGCAGGTGGCATCGTCTCTAATCAGAGTCAGGCGCTAGGGCTCGGGCCCCCACTCAGGGTCACACTGGCTTTTTGGAGGCCGTGGGTGTCTCTCTGCTCACCTGGTGTTGATGAAGCCTCACCTTTTACCTGGGCATCATTCACTGGGTCTTGACCACAGCCACCCATACGCCAGCAGCCCCCCCGAGTCCTGCTTTGCCCTGGCCCCTGACCCCTGGGCCCCAGGCCCCAGCTTCCCTGCCCACCGCCCCCCTTGCCACCTGGGGGTCTCCGGGTTGGGGTGGGCTGCAGGAGCCTGCACACCGGGCACAAGAGCCCCACTCAGACAGCCAGGGCCCTGGGTGCAACCCGTCCCTGCACCTCTTTCTGGGTTGGGGCATCTTCTCTGTGTTCCCAGGGTCTCTATGCCTTTGTGCACTATTATCCCTTCTGGGCAGCCCCTGTTCTCCCCAGATGCCAACTTTCCACACCAGCAGGTCCCAGCCGCATGGGCAGCTTCCCACTCGTCCCTGCCACGGCCCAGCAGGCTGGACTGAGGTCCTGGACAGGGAGATGGAAGCCAGGCTGGCTGTGGGAGTGCCAGGCGCCCCCCGAACCCTGCCCACCCTGACGGTGCTGCTCTGTCCCAGCATTGGGCTCCTCTGGAAGGGGCACAAAGCCCTCTGTGCCCCAGAGCCTGCAGAGCCCCAGTCCGGGCCCTAGAGCCCCTAGAGCAGCTGCCTTGGCTACGATGAGCAGACACTGGTGCTGGGCAAAGGTGAGTGACCCCAGAGCTCTGGACTGCGGCATGAGGGAGACCCCTTGGGTCTGGCTTTCAATCCTGTCCTGCTGACTTCAGCCAGGGCTGGCCAGCCCATGGGCCCATCCTGCCGTGGGCCATGGGAAGGTCTCAGGCTGTGCCCTCCTGCAGGCCCAGCTGCTCCTCACACTGGGTGTCAATGCCAGGAAAGCCTCTTGTGGCCCTGCCCAGCCCCCTCGCCCTCCAGCTGTGCAGCAGCTGGCTGTGCAGTTATGGAGCCTGCACGGGGGCTCTGGTCCCCACCCCCTGGGGAGTTGGGGCATGAGGTGAAGGCAATGCTGGGCGGGCAGAGGGCTCTGGGAGGCAGGGCCACTGGTGTGGGGACTGGGCCCCAGTCCAAGCCACTGGATGATGAGGCCAGGGCTGGCTTGGGGGGCGGTCCCTCTGGACCCACCGGACCCATCCCATGGGACGCGGGAGGCAAGGCGGAGCCTGTTAGCCTGGGAAGGAAGGACAGACACTTTCTCTCTTTCCCCTTTTACTTTGAGATGCCTGCCGTCTCCACGCAGCGCGAGAGTTCATAGAGACCTCGGAGCCTCCCACCTGTCCTCCTGGGGCAGACGATGGGTAGGAGGCCGCCCAGCCCTGACGAGGTACAGCCTGCTCACATGCAGCGGGTGTGAGCGTGCTGTGTTTAGGGCCTGGGTTCCTTCGCACATGCCGGTTCCTGCACCTACTGCCACTGTTCAGATCCAGAACTTTCCATCCTGCAGAGACTCGTCCTGCTGCCCTTGTGAGCCGCACCCTCTTCCATCTCACCCCTCCACCACCCCAAGCCCTGCAAGTCATGGGCTGTATCTCCTCTTCTACAGTTCTGCCATTTTGAGAATATTCTACAATGGAGTCTTCGTGTGGCCCTGGGGGTGGCTGCTTTCTCCTGACACAATTCCCTGGGGATCATGCGGCTGCCCTGTTGGCACAGAGCCATGTCCTGTGGTGTGGGCCTCTCCGTCAGCCTTTCATCTGCCGAGGTCCGTTCCCTTCCGATGGCTGTGGGCAGGGCTGCTGTAAATCCTGACGTCTGCAGGCTGGGAATGGGACCTTCTTTGGGAAAAGGGTCTGCAGATTTGATGAGGGATCTTGAGATGGGTGCATCCTGCGTTACCCAGGAGGCCACCCTCAGGGATGCATCACAGACAGGAGAGGAGAAATACACAGGAGAGGCATGGGGCTGGGAGCTAGAGGCTAGAGGGACACAGCCCTGGGCCCGGGATGCCGGGGCCACCGGGAGCTGAAGAGGCAGGAGGCCTGCTCCCTTGGGCACACAGGCCCGCCCACACCTTGGCTTCAGGTTGCTGGCTGCAGAGCTGGGAGAGGGGGTTGCAGCGGCTCTAGGCCCTGGCCTCTGGTCCTCTGGTCCTCTGCTACGGTGGGGCTGCCCTAGACACTTCTGTCCTCAGAGCCCCCTGGCAGGCCTCCGGCTGCTGGTGTGGAGGGCGGTGGGACCTGCCAGGGGGCTCGGGTTGGTGGTATTTTGTGGACCAAGTCCATATTTTTGGCAGATTTTTTCAAATCTGTTCAGGAAGCTGGAATTCAGCTCTGGAATCCATCCAGAGGACAGAATGGCAGGGGCTGGAGTCCCTCAAAGGTCATTTGTGACGATGTGTGGGGTGGGTCTGGGGGGACATGGGCAGCGCTGAGGCTGTGGAGGAAGGGGTCCTGCCAGGACAGGGTGTGGACACACGTGGGCAGCTGGATGTCCGCTCTTGCCCATGATTGCCCTGCTGGGGCAGGAGCCTGGGGGCAGGGCGAGAGCCCACCAGCCGGTGGGCCAGGTACCGTAGAGAGCCAGCACGTGGTCTCCGTCCCATTCCTCATGTTCAGCAGGTGAAAGGTGATGTATAGCCTGTAGTCCGTCCCCAAGAGGGTCACCCTGTTGTCCCAGTTCAATTTGCATTTCTGCAATGACCATTGTATTTGAAGATATTTTAATATATCATTCATATGTATTTAATATGTGAATTCCTTTTTCACATATAAATAATGTTAAATGGATCTCACATGCTTAGAATTAATCATAACCTATGATTCACGAAACACTGTCATCATCGGCTCATGCAAAATTATTTTTAATTATGTATTTATTTGCTTGCTTATTTTTAATGAAATAAAAGTAGAACTTCAGTAACTTAATCTAGCTTTGTGTCCTCCCTCACCCTTTACCCTGTCCACTTCCTGACCTCCTCACTCTGAAATAATCACATCCTGAATCCTGGTTGATCAAACTCTTGCTTCCCTTTTAATACCATTTTGTGTCATCTACATATATTCTGAAAAAAAAGTCTATTTTTGAATTTTAGTTGTTACTTTATAAAGAGGATATTATGCTTACATAATCTTCTGAGACTTGCATTTTCCCTTGATATTATATTTCTGAGTGTCACCCAAACTTTGCATATCCCTGGAATTCATTTTGAACAGCTGCATAACAATCCAGTGTGGAAATGTACTAGTTTACTCATCAACTGGCCTGCTCGTAGGTACTTGATTCGTGTCTGTGCTTTTCCAGTTATGACTCTGCTGTCACCATTATTACACGTGTCTGGCATATGTGTACAAGAGCCCCACTTGGGTGGAAGTGGAACAGGGTGGCAAGGGATTTGACTGCCTGACCTGGAAGGTAGTGCCAGATCAGTTTCCAAAGTAGGTATCTCGATGTAAATTCCAGAAGGTCTTGCTTTCTGATGCTTGGTGCTGCCAACAGAATGGGCATAAAAGCATCTCAAGTTGTATCACCAGAAAGTATGGAGTGATAACCTCCAAATTTATTTCCTCCATTAAACCAATGGGAAAACATGCAAAAAGTGCTACGATCAACTCTTTCAAAACTCTGGAAATTGACCAAAAGCCTGCACCCCTTTGCTAAAGAAAGAAAAGCTGACTCTGAGTAAGAAACGTGAGCTTCGTGGCACTTTAATTTTCCCTGCACCAACTGCCTCTCTCCAGTTCCACAATAGCCTCGAGTTGGGTTCTCCCTCCCTCCCCAGGGTTTGTTCCTGCTGTTTGTAGTTTTATTTGTTTGTTTAATGACTTTCTGATCTAATTTTATAAAGTCTGTATTCTTTGTTATTTATGGCCTCTGAAATCTGTGCTCAGTTAGGGAGAGCCTGATATGCAGAGTTGCCATATTATGTCATTTAAATTATCCATTCTTCAACCAAAAGTAACCAAACATGCAAAGAAACAAGACAGTATGGCCTGTACACAGGAAAAAGAGCCATCAATAGAAACAATTCTTGACAGAGGCTAGGGGGTGGAACTTACTAGACAAAGACCTTAAATTGGCTATTTTAAAAATGTTCAAGGGACTAAAGGAAAATATGAGGGCAATGTCTTTCCAATGAGAGAATATCAATAAAGATAAATTGCAAGAAAAAGAACCAAATAGAAATTCTGGCATTCAGAAGTGCAAAGTCTGAAATAAAAAAGAATTCACTAGCGTAGCCGAGCAGTAGATTTAAGCAGCAGAAGAAAGAATCGATAATCCAAGGAGCTAAACAAACTCCAGATAGGATAAACTCAGAGACCCCCTACTAGACAGATTGTAATCAAACCACTGACAGGGACTGACAGCATCAAGAGAGGAGAAGCTCAGTAAGATTAACAGATGGTTTTCAGCCAGACACCATGGAAGCTAGAAGGCCGTGGGATGACATATTAAAAATGCTGAAAGCGAAACCTGGCAGTTAAGAATTTTACATCCAGAAAAACTATCCTTAAAAAAAAAAAAGAAATCCACACATTCCCAAAAAACAAGAGCTGAGAAAATGTTTTTACTAGCAGAACTGCTGTGCAAGAAATACTAAAGGGAGGTCTTCAGGCTGAAACAATAGGACACTAGATGGTAACTTGAAGCCACATGAAGAAATACAGAACACCAGTGGAGGTAAGTACATAGGTAAATATAAAAGACAAACAAGGTATTTTTGTTTGTAATTCTCTACTCCAATCTGATTTAAAACACAGTTGCATAGAAAAACAATTCCATTCACAACTGCATCAAAAAGAATAAAATACCTAGGAATAAACCTAATGAAGGAAGTGAAAGAGCTGTACTCTGAAAACTACAAGACACTCCTAAGAGAAATTAAAGAGGACACTAACAAATGGAAATGCATCCCATGCTCTTGGCTAGGAAGAATAAATATTGTCAAAATGGCTATACTACCTAAAGCAATCTATAGATTCAACGCAATCCCTATCAAATTACCAACAGCTTTCTTCAATGAACTCGAACAAATAATTCTAAAATTAATATGGAACCACAAAAGACCCCTAATAGCCAAAGCAATCCTAGAAGGAAGAATAAAACAGGGGGAATTATGCTCCCTGATTTCAAGCTCTACTACAAAGCCACAGTAATCAAGACAATTTGGTATTGGCACAAAAAAAGACCCACAGACCAGTGGAACAGAATAGAAAATCCAAACATTAACCCAAACATATACAGTCAATTAATATTTGATAAAGGAGCCTTGGATATACAATGGGGAGATGATAGCCTCTTCAGTAGCTGGTGTTGGAAAAACTGGACAGCTACATGTAAGAGAATGAAACTGGACTACTGTCTAGCCCCATACACAAAGGTAAACTCAAGGTGGATCAAAGACCTGAATGTCCATAAAACTCTTAGAAAAAAACATAGGCAAAAATCTCTTGGACATAAACATGAGTGACTTCTTCATGAACATATCTCCCTGGGCAAGGGAAACAAAAGCAAAAATGAACAAGTGGGACTATATCAAGCTGAAAAGCTTCTGTACAGCAAAGGACACCATCAGTAGAACAAAAAGACATCCTACAGTATGGGAGAATATATTCATAAATGATATATCCGATAAGGGGTTGACATCCAAAATATATAAAGAACTCATCCACCTCAACAAACAAAAAGCAAATAACCCAATTAAGAAATGGGCAGAGGACATGAATAGACACTTCTCCAAAGAAGAAATTCAGATGGCTAACAGGCACATGGAAAGATGCTCCACATCGCTAATCATCAGAGAAATGCAGATTAAAACCACAATGAGATATCACCTCACACCAGTGAGGATGGCCAACATCCAAAACACAAACAACAACAAATGTTGGCGAGGATGTGGAGAAAAGGGAACCCTCCTACACTGCTGGTGGGAATGCAAATTAGTTCAACCATTGTGGAAAGCAAGTATGGAGGTTCCTCAAAAAACTCAAAATAGAAATACCATTTGACCCAGGAATTCCACTCCTAAGAATTTACACTAAGAATGCAGCAGCCCAGTTTGAAAATGACATATGCACCCCTGTTTATCACAGCACTATTTACAATAGCCAAGAAATGGAAGCAACCTAAGTGTCCATCAGTAGATGAATGGATAAAGAAGATGTGGTACATATACACAATGGAATATTATTCAGCCATAAGAAGAAAATAAATCCTACCATTTGCAACAACATGGATGGAGCTAGAGGGTATTATGCTCAGTGAAATAAGCTAAGCCGAAAAAGACAAGTATGAAATGATTTCACTCATCTGTGGAGTATAAGAACAAAGAAAAAAACTGAAGGAACAAAACAGCAGCAGACTCACAGAACCCAAGGACAGACTAATAGTTACCAAAGGGAAAGGGACTGGGGAAAATGGGTAGGAAGGGAGGGATAAGAGGGAGAAAGAGGTATTATGATTAGCAGATGTAATGTTGGGGGGGCACGGGGAGGGCTGTACAACTCAGAGAAGACAAGTAGTGATTCTATAGCATCTCACTACGCTGAGACACTGAGTGTAATGGGGTTGGTGGGGGGGACCTGATGAAGGGGGTAGTTTAATAACCATAATGTTGCACATGTAATTGTAGATTAATGATACCAAAATAAATTATAAAAAAAAAACATAGCTGCATGAAGCAATAATTATAAATGTCTGTTGATGGCCACAAAATGGATGAAGCTCTAATTAGCCTGACAGTTACAGTGCAAAAGGACAGGAGAGGGAATGGAGCTATATAGAAGCAAGTTTTTGTATCCTATTGAAATTAAGTTGGTGTTAACTGATCTAGATTGTTATAAACAATATGTTAATTGTAATCTCCAAGACAATGATTAAGACAATTACTAACACACATATAGTAAAAGAAACAGAAAGTGAATTAAGATGGGATGGTAGTAGGGTCTGTGTCACATAACAGGCATTAATGGAAGCTAGAGGAATGAAGACACACAGATGGCCATGTGAATGGATTAAGCTCTCTAATTAAAAGCAGAGGTTGTTAGCATGGACAAAAACACCCAACTAAATGCTGTCTACAAAAGACACTTTAAATTCAAAGACACAAACCTAGTGTAGACTGAGCTGAAGGGACTGACCAAGGAGTACCATGCAAAATGCAGATGGTGCCCAAGGAGAGCTGGAGCGCAGTACCAACACCAGGCAAAAACAGGACATTTTATAATGAAAAAGGGTCAACAGAGTCCTAAAATACATGAAGCAAAACCTTAAAGAAATGAAGGGAGAAATGGACAATTTAGCAATAGTAGTTGAAGACTTCAATACCTTGCTTTCAAAAATGGGCAGAGCAACTGGGCAGAAAATCGTCAAGGAGATGGAAGGCTTCAAGAACACTGCACACCAGGCCTAAGATACATCTGCAGAACATGCCTCCCACCAGGAGGACATTCATCCTTCTCGAACATATGGGGAACATTCTCCAGGACAGGTCGTTTTTTTTGTTACATGACAAAATAAGTCTTAATAAAAAGGATCTGATTTATACAGAGATCTGACCTAAATGGAATAAAAGTATTTATCAGTAATAGAAATATACTAGAAAAAGTCACAGATATGTGGACACTAACAACACGCTCCTAAATAACCAGTGGGTCAAAGAAGAAACAAGGAAATTAAAAAATACTTTGAGATGATCGAAAATAAAATCAAAATATGCCAAAATGTATGGCATGTGGGGGTAGCCATGCTACAGCAGAATGTATAGCTTGTAAATGCCTATATTAAAAAGCAAAACCTCGAGTTCATAACCTAATGTTACACATTAAGGAAACAGAAAATGAAGAACAAATTAAACTAAAAAGCCAGCAGAGGAAAAAATGATAAAAATTAGAGTTAATAAATTAAATAGAACATAGAAAAATAGAGAAAATCAATGACACCAAAACTGGTTCCTGGACGATAGCAACAAAACTGACAAACCTCTAACTAGACTGACCAAAAACAGAAAGAGAGAGAGAGAGAAGACTCAAATTATTAATATCAGGAGTGAAAGAGGGGGCATTACTTACAGCCTTCAGAAAAAATAATAATTATTAGAGAATGCTACAAGTTAGATGACCTTGATGAAATAGAGAAATTTCTAGAAATACATTAATTCCTAGAAACTCCTAGAAAGACTCAAGAAGAAAGGGAAGGGATTGAATTAGTAATACAAATTTTTTCCATGAAGAAAAACCTTGGACCAGAGGATTTCATTGGTAAATTCTACCAGATATTTAAAGAAGAATTAATACCAATCTTTCAAAAGCTCTTCCAAAAATCAGAGGGGAACTCATTCTAGGAGGCCAATAATACTTTGGTCCCCAAACCAGACAAAGATCTCACTTGAAAACTGCAGACCAATATCCTGTATGACTACAGACGTGAAGATTTTCAACAAAATACCAGAAAACCAAATCCAGTAACACATAAAAAGGGTTATATACCACAAACCAGTGGGATTTATCCCAAGAATGCAAGGTTGATTCAGTATGAAAATCAGTGTAGTACACCATATTAACAGAATAAAAAAGCCACACGATCATCTCAATATATGCGGAATAATTATTTGACAGAATCCCACATTGCTTTATAATACAAACATTTGACAACATTAAGGCTGGAGGGGAGGTAACCTCCTCAACCTGATAAACCAAAACACACCAACAAAAGAGAAAAATGGGTTAAATGGGCTTTGTAAAAATTACAAACTTTTGTGAATCAAAGGACACTATCGAGAAGGTGAAAAGACAATACAGAATGGAGAAAATGCTTCCAATCATAAATCTGATAAATACCTCGTATCCAGAATATGTGAAAAACTCCTACAACTAAACAACGGAAGACAAACAGCAATTTTTTTAAAATGGGCAAAGGATCTGAATAGATATATCTCCACTGAACATATACAATTGGCTAAAAAGCACAGGGAAAGACCCTCGACATCATTACTTATCGGGGAAAGGCAAATCGGGATCACAGAGATGCCTCTCCACACCCTATGATGTATAAAGATGGCAGGATGGCTGGGATCAAGAAGTCAGACCACAAGAAGTGTTGGTGAGGGTGTGAAGGAATTTGAACTCTTGTAAAACTGCTGGTGGGAATGTAAAGTGGTGCAGCGGCTGTGGAAGACAGATCGGCAGCTCCTCAAGAAGTTAACACCGAATTGTGATATAATCCAGAAATTCCACCTCTAGGTACATACCCAAGAGAATTGAAAACATATGTTCACACAAAAACTTGTACACAAATATTCATAGCAGTTTTGTTCATAATAGCCAAAAATATGTGACCCACTAAAATGTCCATCAACTGCTGAATAAACAAATTTCATAGAATGGAATATTATTCAGCCACGAAAGGAATAAAGTGCTGATTTATGCTCCAATGTACATGACCCTTGAAGAAATGCTAAATGGTCATAAACGGTATGATTCCATTTATATGAAATTTCCAGGCAAATCCACGGAGACAAAGTAGATTCGCTGCTGCCACGGGTTCAGGAAGGTGAACCTTGTGTGTGACTGCTAATGGTACAGTGGTATAAACCGAAGGCTTTCATTTTCTTGGGAGCAACTGTAAACAGCACTGTGTTTTAAATTTCAGTTTCTGCATGTTCATTGTTAGTATATAAAAATGAGATTAATTTTTTGTATGTGCTGATCTTGTATTCTTCTATTTTGCTGAATCCACTTACTAGTTCTAGGACCCTTTTTGGGGTAGATTCCTTAGGATTTTCTGTGGAGACGAGTCATCAGCAAATAGGAACAGCATGATTTTTTCCTTTCCAATCTGGTACCTTATGTACATTTCTTGCCTTTTTGCATTGGTGAGAACTCCCCTTTCTCTGTTGATTAAGGCGTCCTTGCCTGGTTCCCAATCTTAGGAAGAAAACATTGTCTTTCACCGTTAAGGATGATGTTAGCTGTAGGATTTTTGTAGATGTCCTTTATCAAGTTCAGGTAACTGCCCTCTACTCCTATTTCTGAGAGCTTCTCTCCTCCCTCTCCTCCTCCTCCTCCTCCACCGTCAGCATGAATGGTTGCTGGACTTTGCATAATGCTTTTGTGGCTGTGGGCATCTGATTGTTTTTCTTTAGCTTCAGATACGGTAGGGCAGCATTGAAAGAGTTTCAAACGTGGAACTGGCTTTGTGTACTTTCAATCCTGTTGTTATTTTGTTCTCTTTGAAAGCAAATCTAATATTCCTCCCTTTGTGGATTCATCTTTTTATTTCTGCTGTATTGCACTGCTGAACTTAAAGCATGAGGGGAAGGTTCAAAAAAAAAAAAAGCATCCTCTAAGTCTGGGCAAAGGGGAGGGAGAGAAAGAAAACAGGCGAAAGTAAAGGACAGGCAGGGAGGCGGTGGCGCTGTGCCCACTTGCGCTTCGGACGATGACCAGGGAACGCGCTGCCTCTGGGATGCCCCTGTTTAGGCTGCAGCCAGAGCTCCAATAAAGCAGCCCGGGGGCGGGTGGGCGGCGACAGACTGGCCAGCCGCGCGCTGCCCGGAGCGCGCCCGCTCTGCGGTGTGAGGCAGCTCGCTCCGCCGACCCGGGGCTCTGCTTCTCCTTAGGAGGCCGAGGGCCAGGGCAGGGGTCGCCTGGGCAGGCGCCCCCCC
>JAQQAC010012408.1:5864715-5898415 GCA_029783875.1 Phataginus tricuspis | reverse complement strand
GGCGCCCCCCCAGTCCCCCCAGCCCCCCGGCGCCGTGAGCCCCGGGCCCCGCGGACGCGGGGAGGGCGGCGCCCCTCGGGGGCTTCCCGGCCCGGCGGGCGGGGCTGCTGGCGGGCGGGGCTGCCGGCCTTCGCCTCTTCTAGCGGAGAGAGGCGGACAGACGAGCGACGGGCGCCCACGGCCCTCCCTCCCCCAGAGCGCTGCTCCGCTGCCCGCGGCCGCTGTCTCCGGCTGTTCTGCGCAGAGACCATGGCTCGGCCGCCGCCGCTCGGCCCGCCTCGCACTCCCTCCCGGCTGGCTCCCACGCGCTTCCTTCCCGGCGCTCGTTCCGACACCTCGAAGGGTTTCCTTTAGACCCTCCGCCGCGCGCACCAGCAGGCAGAACCAGGCCGGCTGCCCCGTCCGCCGGGGCTTCTGCGGCGTCCAGGCCGAGTCCCATCAACAGAACAAAAATACATCCTACAATATGGGAGAATATATTTGTAAATGACATATATGAAAAGGGGTTAACATCCAAAATATATAAAGAACTCACACTCCTTAACACCCAAAAAGCAAATAACCCAATTAAAAAATGGGCGGGGGATATGAACAGACAACTCTCCAAAGAAGAAATTCAGATGGCCAACAGGCACATGAAAACATGCTCCACATCACTAATTATCGGGTAAATGCAAATAAAAACCACAATGAGATATCAGCTCACACCAGTTAGGATGGCCAGTGTCCAAAAGACTAAGACCAACAAATGCTGGGGAGGATACAGAGAAAGGGGAACCCTCCTACACTTCCGTTGGGAATGTAAGCTAATTCAACCATTGTGGAGAGCAATATGGAGGTTCCTCAAACAACTAAAACTAGAAATAGCATTTGACCCAGGAATTCCACTCCTAGGAATTTACCCAAAGAATATAATTTCTCAGATTCAAGAAGACATATGCACCCCTATGTTTATCGCAGCACTATTTACAATAGCCAAGATATGGAAGCAACCTAAGTGTCCATCAGTAGATGAATGGATAAAGAAAAGGTGGTACATATACACAATGGAATACTATTTAGCCATAAGAAAGAAACAAATTCTACAATTTTCAATAACATGGATGGAGATGGAGGATATTATGCTCAGTGAAATAAGCCAGGTGGAGAAAGACAAATACCAAATCATTTCCCTCATTTGTGGAGTATAACAATGAAGCAAAACTGAAGGACTGAAACAGCAGCAGACTCACAGACTCCAAGAAGGGACTAGCAGTTACCAAAGGGGAGGGGTGGGGGAGGGCGGGTGGGGAGGGAGGGAGAAGAGGATTCAGGAGTATGGAGATTGGCCCACATGGTGTGCGGGAATCATGGGGAAGACAGTGTAGCACAGAGAAGGCCAACAGTGACTCTGTGGCATCTTACTACAGTGATGGACAGTGACTGCAATGGGGTATAATGGGGTGAATGTAGTAACCACATTATTTTTTCATGTAAAACCTTCATAAGAGTATATATATATTTTATTAATAATACCTTAATAAAAAAAAAAGAAATAGCCACCCCAAGGGCAGTGTGATCTGGATGTTGTCTCTGAGGCCCGGGGCTCCGGGGGGCGGGTCTCATCCCTCTGCGGGTAGAATGCAGTCAGTGAGAGGACGGCCAGCACACTGATCTTTCTTATCAAAGCCCTGCCCACATGGAGACTTCATGTGCCCCCCACCCACCCCCAGCGCTCAAGCCCTCTGCTGCAGGGTGCCCTGACCTCCGCCAGGTTGTCCTCCATCCTCTGTCCTCCCTCCATAAGGTGCTCTGGAAGAGCTGGGCACTCTAAGTACCAGGCTGGCACACCTTGGCAACACTGGCGAGGGCTGCTCCATCAGAAACTGGACCTTTCTTCCTGTCACCTATAGATTATGATCAGACACCAAAATCTATTGATTAGAAGCCCCAGGGTGTCTCTTCACATGTTGATCACCACTGCACATGTAACCCCAGTAGATCCCAGGACTGAAGGGCACCAGTCTACTGCTGTCCCATTTAATGAGACACAGCTGCCCCACATATTCCAGAAAATTCCTTTTCAAAAACTGTTGAACTTGGTCTCTCAAAGCACCTCCAAGAGGTGCACGCCTTCAATTGGGGGGCCTTCTCTGAGCCAAATTTCTCCATGCTTCACACCTCAGAGCACCCACCAAAGTTCCCAGGTCCCCCGGTCCTCCTCCATGGTGCCCCTCAGCTGTCCAGCCCCAGGCCAGGCTGGTGTGAGACCCATGGTGTCCTGCTCATGGCCCCTGGCTGAGGGGCCTGACGTCTGTGACAAAAGGCTGGACAGGCTGAGTGAAGGCATTTGGCTCTGATTCTCCCCATAATGCTCCCCCAGGGCGCTCAGGATGTGTTCACCCTACCAGGAAGGAAGGGCTGGCCTGGACGGGAGTTCCAGGATCAGCACAAACACCACTATGAGGGGCTCCAGCTGGAGACAGTCTCCAGGCCTTATGCTGCAGGTGAAGCCCCGGACAGGGACTGGGGAAGGACATGTGGGCCCTCCTGACAGCCACAGGTGCCCAGGTGACAGGAGGTAAAATTGGGCCACCCAGGCCACCCTCCTTCCCTTGCCCTACCCACAGTACCCTTGGAGCCATCTGCATACATGGTGGTCCCAGGGATGACCTCAGGCTCGCCGGCCACATAGCGAGGTTGGGTTGTGTAGAACGAGGGCAGACAGGCCTCTGGCAGGGCAGTCACCCAGGTCAGACCTGTCTTCCTGCAGGGCCCACCAGCCTCAACCTGAGACAGAAGAGTTTCTGGGCCCGAAACAAAGCAGCAGCTCTGGGCCTGCTGGGGGGTCACTGGGGACAGCGTTCCATCCTGTCCTGGGTGTGTGTAGGTGACCCAAGTGTGCCAGGGCCTGGTCTGCGGCTGCTGGGACACCAGGCTCACACGGCTGTGTGGCCACCCTGACTGTGGCTGCAGTGCACCTGCCCCACCTGACGTGTGCTTGGGAGGTGGCAGGGCCCTCTGGCACCGGGTGCGCTGCTCTGGGCCCAGGCACGGGGCTCTGGGGACTCCCCGTCTTCGGGCTCTTCAGAGAAGCTGACGCCGGTGTTCTTGTTTACAGAGTTAAAGAATGAATTTTGCAAACACTTAAGGTAGGAGGAGAGTAAGTGTGGGGCTTTTATATAGAGATAAAGCTAGAGGAGAGAGCTCCTGCCTTGTGCCTGCCAGAAGGGATAAGATAGCCCCGGGTTTCTGTGTTGTGCAGGGGGTTTATAGGCAGGTGAGAGACAAAGGACTAGGGATGCAGACCGGCTAAATGGCCCCCAAATGCTTATCTTTGAAGAGACACTTAATTTCTTATCAGTCTTCCAGATTATTTTGCAGAGTTAACACAACAAATTTACTGCTCTGATTCTTTCCCAGAATAGCAGCTTCTTGGTTTGGGAGCATATCAGTCTAGACTGCCTGTCCTGCTGCCAAGGTGGGTTGGGTTATTGTCTGCTATGTTAAGAAACCTATTTTTTGACTTCTTGGGTTTTAAAGTGCAATCTTACCTTTCAGATGGAATCTCTCCTGTTTTTACTATGTTGTTTGTGACTGGGCTCGCTTGCCATTACTACTTGCCTAGGATGCAAATCGTTTGATTAGGGTTAGAGGAAGAAAAGCAGCATCTGAGTAAAGTATAAGAAAATAAGCTGGGCCTTTTAGCAGGCAATGGTAAACTTTACAATAGCCTCATTTAATTGACACAATGGAGACATGGGCTGTGCTGAGGTATTTTCTTATCTGGGGGATGTTCAAACATTCCAGGCCAAGTTACTCCTGGGTTTTTAGTTTTAATTACTCTCACAGAAGAATGCTTATATTACTTTAGAGAATTAATGTGACTCTGATTTTGCTTAATTGTTTAATATGGGGTTTCAGTAGGATTCTTTTTCCCGAGGCCCCCCTACTCTGTCTAAACCCACAGTCCCTGTCTCACTAGCACTGCGGCTCTGTGGCTTCCCTCCGACAGCTGCCTTCTCTCCTAGTTCTTCCTCCAGGCTTCCCTTCCGCACTCTCCAAGCTCTCTGTTCCCATGCTTGCACCTCTCTCCCTGCTCTCCTAGCCGTCTCCTTCGCCCATCCCTCCCCGGGCTGGTACTCCTGTTAGGAGGGCGTTGTGTATTTTCCTCAGTTATCGTCTCCACTGCAGCAAAGAATTGAAGGGCAGAGACACAGTAGTGAAGTAGAGTAAAAGTTTATTTAAAGAGAGAAAGTGCACGCTCAGAGGGGAGTGTGGGCTACCTCAGAGAGAGTCGCGCTGAAAGATTGAGAACAAGCCTGCGCACTTGGAAATCACGGGAGACCTCAGAGAGAGGGGGGGCACTGAAAGGTTGGGGGTTCCCCCTTTTAAGGATTTTTCAGGAATGTGACAAAGGGATAGGGGTGTGGTCTCAAGATGTTTATCTTTGATGAGACATAAAGTTTCTTATCAGTCCTCCAGGTAATTCTGCAAAATTAGCTTAACACAAGAAATGTACTGCTCTGATTCCCTCCCAGAAAAGCAGCTTCCTAGTTTGGGAGCATATCAATTAAGACTGCGTTCCATGACTCTAAGGTGGGCTGAGTTACTGGATGCTCGTAAAGAGTATGTTAAGTGTGGGTAAAACGAAAGTTCCTGTGATCAGGATTCTCACCGGGCCCTGGTTGGCTAGCTCACTACACATGTGTGGGCCATATGTCGCTATTGACTCTAATAAAGAGCCCTGCCCAGTGTTCTGGGTGACACATGACTGCAAGGCTGCAGGAGAGCAGAGCAGAGGCTGGAGTGGTGACAGCTGTGCGGGTAGAGAGGCCCAGAGGCAGAGACCCGCTTGCTGCGTGCAGACACACTCTGAGTGAATGGGATGTTAGTGATTGACCTGCTGCCGTGGGAATAAAGTTGGGTATAATCCTTTCACCCCAAGAACGTTTTACTGTCATTTCTTTGGTCCCTTTGAATCCACAGCCAATGGGCTGAAACCCATTGGCAAGACATTAACAATCTTCCTTCCTAAAACGCCAAGAAGGAACTAGTGGTTACCAAAGGGGAGGGGTGTGGGAGGGTGGGTGAGAAGGGTGGGAGAAGGGGATTGTGCGGTATTATGTTTAGTACACATGGTGTGGGGAACCACGGGGGAAAACAGTGAATCTCTGTCATCTTACTACACTGATGGACAGTGACTGAATTGGGGTATGCGTGGGGACTTGATAATATGGGTAAATGTAGTAACCACATTGTTTTTTCATGTGAAACCTTCAGAAGCGTGTATATCGATAATACGTTAATAAAAAAATGGCAAAAAAAAAGAGAGAATCTTCCTTCTTAAGTTCTTGGGTCTTAACTGCAATTTTAGCTTTAAGATGGAAATTTTGCTGTCTTTCTTACGCTGTTTATAGCTGGGCCTTTTAGCACAGGCTAAAGTAAATCTTACAGTGGCATGGTTAACTGACACAATGAAGACATGGGCTATCTGTGCTCAGATACTTTTCTTTGGGGAACACTCAAACATTCCCGGCCCAGTTTCTCCTGGTCTTTTGAGCTGCAACTGATGAACTCATTAACTCTGAGTCTTTCGTGGGTTTCTAGTTTTAACTAGTTAATACCCTTTTAGTGACCTTTACTGGCCTTAATTCTCCCTCAATAGTAGTGTCCACAACTTCATTGCATGAACCTGAGAGAACTTTTCCCACGAGGCTGTTAGAAGTAGAGGGGTGGGTGGTGGCTTCCATGCTGGGCTTTGGAGTGATGGCCCTCGCGGCCAATGAGCGAGCGGCGCCGCCGAGCAGGCAGCCATTGGGCGCGCGCGGAGAACACGTAAGTCAGGCGGCTGCGCAGTAGCTGCCGGCGCCTCCGCCGCCGTATTCAACAATCAGTATCGTCGCGATCGCCGTTGGGAATGGATGTTGCCGCGGTTCTTCCGTGCTCCGGTTCCCCCGTGCCGTCCACGCAGCGGGCTCGTCGGAGACCAGATGTGGATTGACCCGCGCAGTGCTCCACTATGTCTTCCTCCCAGCGCGCTTGCGCTGGTGGCACCGACCTCGCCCCCCAGCCCCGGACACCTCCTCGCTCCCGCTGGGCTCCCGGCGCCGCACCCGCCCCTTCTCGGCTCTCCCGCGGCGGGCTGAGTGCGGCGATCGACCCGGACTTGGAGTCGCTGCCCCGGCCGGACCCAAGCCAGTCCAGCTCTGCCACCTCCAGCCTGGCGCGACCAGGACCCCGACGCCGCCGCGGGCCTGCCTTCAGCCTCGGCGGCCGCTGAGGGGCAGCCGCACAAGAGCAGCTCGTCCCGCCGCAGCGCGTGGGGCGACATTGTCCCCCGCCGACCGCATCTCCAAGGCTGTCGAGATCGGAAGCTCGGCGAGAAGCGGCTCACGCTGCCGCAGATCTGCGGTGGAGGGTCGGGAGCGGGCCCTACTTCAGGGATGACGGCGACAGCAGCAGCTCCGCGGGCTGGAATGGACGTGGCCTCGGGGCGCGGCCGCATCCAGACCCGGGCGGGGCGCGGGGAACCCTGGCTCCGCCTGAGGGCGCAGTGCAGCCGTAGGAGCAGACGGCCGTGCAGGTGGCTCGGCGGGCAGCACGTGGCCCGTGGGGCCGGAGGAGGCAGACGCGGGCGGAGGGCTTGCTGGAACCGGCCGGGGGTCGGGAGTCGCCGCGCCCCGCCGGAGGGCCTGCCGGGAAGGGACGGAGTGGAGCAACTGCGCCCAGGGCGGACGTCCGCGCGGCCGGCGAAGAGGGGCTCGCTGGAGCCGCTGCTCCTTCGTCCGGGACCGGGTGGTGAGGGCGGCTGGTCTCCGCCCCGCGGCGCGCGTCCGCCCGCCCTGGGGCCGCGCCGCCGACCTGCTCCCGCCGCGCGGGCCGGGGCCGCGCAGATGTGGAGGCCGGTGGGCGTTTCGCCAGGTGTGGATTTTTTTCGGCGGGGGCCTTGAGGGCAGGGCCGGAGTGGCTGAAGTTCAAGTGTGACCCGCGGCGGGGCGGCGGGGGAGAGGCCGCCCGGAGGCCGCGCCTATTAAAAACTTTTTCATGAAGTACCTCTCGTAGTTTTTATTTTGGAATGAAGTTGCTTTACTTTGGTCTGGGAACCTACAGTGCGTTTTCTTGTATTTAAAGATGCACATCTTTTTGTCATTGCGGTTTGTAATCTGCAGCTGAGGAATTTATGAGTAGCCACAGGGATTCTGAGACAGGGACTGTGGGTGTAGTCAGAGGCGGATGGGGGCCTCTGGAAAAGGACCCCTACCAAAACTCCGTATTAAACAGTTAAGCACAGTCAGAGTCACATTAGTTCTCTAAAGTAAAATATCAAACTAGGAGTATAAGCATTCTTCAGTGAAGATTAGTCAAAACTAAAAAGCCTGGAGTGACTTGGCCTGGAAAGTGAACATCCCCCAGACAAGAAAATATCTCAGCATAGCCCATGTCTTCGTTGTGTCAATTAAATGAGGCTATTGTGAAATTCACTTCAGCCTGCTAGTAGGCCCAGCTTATCTTTAACTTTGCCCGGATGCTGCTTTTCCTCCTCCAGCCCCTAATCAGGTAATATATAACCTGGGCAATTAATATGGCAAGTAAGCCCAGCCCCAGACAACATAGTAACAGGCAGGAAGGGTCCCATCTTAAAGATAAGCTTGCATTTTAACACCCAGGAAGTTAAGAAGTAAGACTCTCTTTTATTATTATTATTGAGGTATTATTGACATACACCCCTATGAAGGTTTCACATGAAAAGACAGTGTGGTTACTACATTCACCCCTGTTATCGTGTCCCCCCCATACCCCATTGCGGTCACTGCCCATGAGTGTAGTAAGATGCCACAGTCGCTGTTTGCCTTCTCTGTGCTACACTCTCTTCCCCCTGATCCCTCCCGCCCCCCCACCGTTATGTACCAATCATACCCCTGGATCCCCTTCTCTCCCCACCCGCTCTTCCCCACACCTCCCCTTTGGTAACCACTAGTCCCTTCTTGGAGTCTGTGAGTGTGTTGCTGTTTCGTTCCTTCAGTTTTGCTTCATTGTTAGACCCCACAAATCAGGGAAATCATTTGGTACTTGTCTTCTCCTGGCTTATTTCACTGAGCATAATATCCACCAGCTCCATCCATGTTGTTGCAGATGGTAGAATTTGTTTCTTTCTTATGACTGAGTAGTATTCCATTGTGTATGAAATTTCTTTATCCATTCATCTACTGATGGACACTTAGCTTCCATATCTTAGTTGTTGAGTAGTGCTGCAATAAACATAGGGGTGCATATATCTTTTTGAATCTGAGAAATTATATTCTTTGGGTAAATTCCTAGGAGTGGAATTCCCAGGTCAAATGGTATTTCCATTTTTATTTTTTTGAGGTGCCTCCATATTGCTTTCCCCAGTGGTTGAATTAGCTTACATTCCCCACCAGCAGTGTAGGCAGGTTCCCCTTTCTCCACATCCTCGCCCACATTTGTTGTTCTTCGTCTTCTCGATACTGGGCATCCTAACTGGTGTGAGGTGATTTCTCACTGTGGTTTTTATTTGCATTTCCCCGGTAATTAGTGATGTAGAGCATCTTTTCTTGCGCCTGTTGGCCATCTGAATTTCTTCTTTGGAGAATTGTCTGTTCATATCCTCTGCCCATTTTTTAATCGGGTTATTTGCTTTTTGGGTGTTGAGGCATGTGCGTTCTTTATATATTTTGGATGTTAACCTCTTGTGGGATATGTCATTTACGGATATTTTCTCCCATACGGTAGGATGCCATTTTGTACTGTTGATGGTGTCATTTGTCGTACATACGCTTTTAAGTTTGATGTAGTTACATGTATTCATTTTTGCCTTTGTTTCCCTTGCTCGAAGAGATGCATTCAGAAAAACGTTGCTCATGTTTATAGTCAGGAGATTTTGCCTATGTTGTCTTCTAAGAGTTTTATGGTTTCTTGACTTACATTCAGGTCTTTGATCCATTTTGAGTTTACTTTTGTGTGTGGGGATAGACAATAAATAATCCAGTTTTATTCTCTTGCATGTAGCTATGCAGTTTTGCCAACACCAGTTGTTGAAGGGGCTGTCATTTCCCCATTGTATGTCCATGGCTCCTTTATTGTATGTTAATTGACCATATATACTTGAGTTTATATCTGGGCTCTCTAGTCTGTTCCATTGGCCTATGGGTCTGGTTGGTACAATTTCAGTCTTTTTGAATTTACTGAGATTCTTTTTGTGGCCTAGTACACAATCTATTCTTGAAAATGTTCCATGTGCACTTGAGAAGAATATGTTTCCTGTTGCTTTTGGATGGAGTGTTCTGTAGATGTCTGTCAGGTCCATTTGTTCTAATATGTTGTTGAGTGCCTCTGTCTCTTTATTTATTTTCTGTCTGGTTGATCTGTCCTTTGGAGTGAGTGGTGTGTTGAAGTCTCCCAAAATCAATGCACTGCATTCTATTTCCCCCTTTAATTCTGTTAGTATTTGTTTCACATATGTAGGTGATCCTGTGTTGGGTACATAGATATTTATAATAGTTATATCCTCTTGTTGGACTGACCCCTTTATCATTATGTAATGTCCTTCTTTGTCTCTTGTGATTTTCTTTGTTTGGAAGTCTATTTTGTCTGATACAAGTACTGCAACTCCTGCTTTTTTCTCCCTATTAGTTGCATGATATATCTTTTTCCATCCCTTTACTTTCAGTCTGTATATGTCTTTGGATTTGAAGCGAGTCTCTTGTAGGCAGCATATAGATGGGTCTTGTTTTTCTATTCACTCAGTGGCTCTACATCTTTTGATTGGTGCATTAAGACCATTTACATTTCGGGTGATTATCGATAGGTATGTACTTAATGCCATTGCAGGCTTTAGATTTGTGGTTACCAAAGTTCAAGGGTAATTCCCTATCTAACATTCTAATTGAACTCCCCGCATATGCCTTTACAAACACAACCTAAAGATTCTTTTTTTTCCCTCCTTTTTCTTCCTCCTCCATTCTTTGTATGTTATGAATCATATTCTGTACTCTTTGTCTATCCATTGGGTGACATCTTTTTAGTCTTAGGTAAACTTCCATCTGTAGGCGTCCCTTCCAAATGCACTGTAGAGGTGGTTTGTGGGAGGTAAATTCTCTCAGCTTTTCCTTATCTGAAAATCGTGTAATCCTTCCTTCAAATTTAAATGATCACCTTGCTGGGTAGAGTATTCTTGGTTCAAGGCCCTTCTGCCTCATTACATTAAATATATTATGCCACTCCCTTCTGACCTGTAAAGTTTCTGTTAAGAAATCTGGTGATAGCCTGATGTATTTTCCTTTGTATGTGGTCTTTTTTCTCTCTCTAGCTGCTTTTAAAGTCTGTCTTTATCCTTGATCTTTGCCATTTTAATTATAATATGTCTTGCTGTTGTCTTCCTTGGTTCCCTTGTGTTGGGAGATTTGTGCATCTCGATGGCTTGATAGACTATCACCTTTCCCATATTGGGGAAGTTTTCAGGAATTACCTCCTCAATGATACTTTCTATCCCTTTTTCTCTGTCTTCTTCTTCTGGTTCCCCTATAATGTGAACTTGTTCGGTTTGGATTGGTCACACAGTTCTCTCAATATTCTTTCATTCTTAGATATTCTTTTTTCTCTCTGTGCCTCAGCTGCTTTGTATTTCTCTTTCATTTCTATTCCATTTACTGTCTCTTCTGCTACATTTAATCTGCTTTTAAGTCCCTCCATTGTATGTTCATTTCAGATATGGAATTTCTTAATGATTGAATCTCCATCTTAAATTCATTCCTGAGTTCTTGAATATTTTTCTGTACCTCCATAAGCATGTTTATGATCTTTATTTTGAACTCTCTTTCAGGAAGTTTGGTGAGTTCAGTTTCATTTGGCCCTTTTTCTAGGGTTTGTGAGATTTTGATCTGAACCATGTTCTTTTGACGTTTCATATTTCTGTGCGGTGCCCTCTAGTGCCCCGAAGCTCCAGTCCCTGGAGCTTCTCAGCCTGTAGAGTTAGGTTGGGGGTCGTAGGGGAGCAGAGCTGGTGTCTGGAGGGAGGAACGATCTGTTTCCTGATTCCCATCTGCTCTACTTGTCTCCAGTGTAAGAGTCAGTGGACCGAGCAGGTGTAAGCCTCTGTGCTCAGCGTTTCTAGCTGTTGTAGGCAGTGCCTCCATCTGGCTGGCCTGATACCTGCACAGCGACTGCCGATTTGTGAGCTGGTGCTGTGAGGCCAGGAGGAAGGTCAGCAGGCTGTGTATCACAGTGGGGGGCCTTGGAGCTGAGTAGCCAGCCAGGGCGATGGAGTGCCTGAAGCTCCCCAAAGTTTCCAACCTGGTGGGCAGAGTGTGCTCAGACAAACTTGTCCCCTTATCCCTTCTCCCACACAGCAAGCTCCGTGCAAGCCCCATGCCTTCAGCAGCCCTCTTGCTGCTGGGAAGCCTCTCACACTGCCTGCCTTCCCTTGTCCCAGAATATCTGGGTGTGGATCCCGTCCACCACAAATGGCTGGAATCTGTCTCTCAAGCACTCTGCCTGTCACAATTCCCCATCCCCCACAGCACCACACAATGTAGGTCTGTGGTCCAAAGCAGATCTCCAGGACTAGGTGTTCAGAAGTTCTAGGCTTCCACCCCCTCCCCCACTCCATTTCTCTTCCTCCCACCGGTGAGCTGGGGTGGGGGAACGGCTCAGGTCCCGCCATATCAAGGCTTTCGTACATTACCCTGTTTTGTGAGGTCTGCTCTGTTCATGAGGCCTGTATGCAGTCTGGTGCAGCCTTTTTTCCTGTTGCTGTTTTAGGGTTAGTTATATTAACTATATTTTCGCACCATCTGTGGTTTTGGGAGGAGTTCTCTGTCTCACCTCTCATGCCACCATCTTGAATCTCTAGAGTTGACTTAATTATTTTTTAACTGGAAGTTACTATCTTTTGACTCCCTTCTCCCATTTCACCCACCCCCAGCCCACTGTGACTCGCAGTCACCAATTCATTCTCTGTATAGATGAGCTTGTTTTGTTTAGATTCCACAAATACAGGGGATCGTATGGTATTCACCTGTGTCTGACTCATTTTGCTTAGCATGATGCCCTCAAGGCCCATCCACACTGTCACAAATGGCAAGATTTCATTCCATTTTTATGGGTGAATGATGTTGCATTATATATACCACATTTTCTATATCCATTCATCCATTGATGGACAATTAGGTTATTTTCAAATATTGGGTATTTTAAATAGTGCGGCAATGAACATGGGTGTGTATATACATATGTGAGTTTAGTATTTTGTTTTCTTCAGATAAATACAATTCCAGAATTGGAATTGCTGGATGATATGGTCATTCAATTGTATTTTCTTGAGGAAACTCCATACTGTTTTCCATAGTGGCTGTACCAGTTTACATTCTCACCTACAGTGTAAAAGGGTTCCCTTTCCTGCACATCCTTGCCAGTATTAGTTATTTCTGTTTTGACACTGTCTCTTCTAACAGGTGTGAGGTGATATTTCATCATGATTTTGATTTGCATTTCCTGGGTACTCAGTGATGCAGAGCGCCTTTTCATGTACCTGTTGGCCATCTGTATATCCTCTTTAGAGGATGTCTATTCAGATCCTTCTTTTTTACATGTTGATAAGCCATTTGTTTTTCTTTATATGTGAGTGGTAGTCTTTTGTTTTTGCTCTTTTTCTGAGTTTTTCTTTTCTTTCATATTTACTTACAAGAATTCATTTGAGAAATTTGTTTTTTCTATCTTTGTTGCAAAAGATTGTCTTTTGACTTTGAGGTATACTTTTGGTTAATTTTTATAGAGTCAAGTATGTCTAAATTGCCTTTTTCAGCTATACTATCTGTCCGTATCCTAGGGTTTGTGGGCTTCCTTAATTGGAGGTTAAGTTTTCACTTAATCATGTATCTGCCTCCAAGCTCTTTATTCTGTTCCATGGGTCTATTTTCCTGATCCTGCAGCAGTGCCACACTATTTTTTATTACTGTATCTGTGATAGGTCTTAATATCTGGTAGAGTGAGTTCCTCCTAATTTCATTTTTAAATTGACCTAGCTTTTCATGATCTTTTATCCTTCTAGAAACATTTTAGAGTAAGTTTATTGAGTTCCTAAAAATATCAGGTAGATTTCATTTGAATGGTATATCTCCTTTTGGTTGCCTTAAATATATGACTGACTTGTGGAGAATGGATTACTTTATAATATTAACACATACTATGCCAGAGGGTAGAATGGACATTCATTTCTGGATGTTCAAATAGTCTTTAGTCATTTAATAGACTCTAGATTTTTTTCTTAGTGATCTTATGCTTATTTAGTAAAATTAACCCTGTGATACTTTCATTGCCATGGTGAATCGTACCTTCTATTTGGACTGAGAGATGTTAACAAATTCATTTGGAATACAGAAATTTCATATTTCTCACTAAGCTTAATCCAGGTATTTTATATCTCATCCCCATCATCATCACCACCATCTCTCTTATCTTTTCTAACTGGTTATTTCTATATAGAAAAACTAATGATTTTTGCACATTAATTTTATGTCCAAGGAACCCAGTAAATGCTAAAGATGGAGTCTCATATTAGTAAGAAAAATAAAGGTCATTTATTAAAAATTTTGGAAGAACTGAAGAGCTTCCTGTAAAAAACATTAATTTAACATACTTCTCATGTCTTATAACAAGATAGCATCCAAATGTATCAAAGATTTAAAATAAAAAATAAAGAAGTTTTAAAACTCTAGAGGAAGCTGTGGGAAATGACTTTATAGCTCCAGAGTAGGGAAGTTCCTATTCTTGCTACAAATCAGAAGTTATATAATAAAGAGTTTGATATACTGATAAAGGAAAAAGATACAGAGCAGTACTCATAGAGTATCATATGCTACTATGTAAGTTTTTAAGATGCACAAAAGGAGCTCTGGAAGGTTACAGAGAAATAAAAACCCAGGCAAACTGTAAGGAGGGAAACGAGTGGTACTGAGCCATGAGAAGGGTGTTTTGATAGTTTTCCATTTGGAACCAGCTAACTGTATCAGGTGCCAAAAATTTTAATCACCACACAAAACAAGGGGATTAAAGGAGAATTCATCCCCCTTATTGGATCCTCAATAGTTATGAAAGTTTTTCAGTGGTTTCTCTTGTGTTCTCTAAGTATAAAATCACCATCTGTCAAAAATGACATGTTTACCCCCATTTCAAATTGCATTGATCTGTTCTCTTGTCTAATTGCATTATCTAGCATCTCTAGTATGGTGATAAATAAGAGTAAGACATTGGCTCTGTTCTTTTGTTTCTTACTCATTTGCCTCTTGATTTTGCTTTCTTGCCATAAAAAAAAATACTTTATTTTTATCTACATTTGTAAACCTTTTTTATGGTTAGCTTTATGTGGTGTATTTTGCCCAGGAAAGCTTCTAAAAATACCCAGCTAAATTTTCTCTAGTACTTCTGTGATATTGTTTTTCTTTCTTTCTTTTCTTTCTTAAAACCACTTTATTAAAGTAGATTAACATACAAAAAGCTGTGCACATTTAATATACAAAGCTTGGATGTATTTTATCCATCTGGGATTTACTTTCTTTGAAGGAGATGGACTTTCAGGGGGCAGGAGGAGGGCTGGTGGAAGTGGTCTCTGTTTTTTCTCCCTGGGTAATTGTGGGGGTTCCTTAGGGACGATCTAGCCCGGTTGCCCTTTCTGACCATGTGCATCAAGGAGAGTCTGCGCCTGCACCCCCAGTCCCGGACATCTCCTGCTGCTGTACCTAGGACATTGTGCTCCCAGAAGGTCAAGTCATCCCCAAAGGTGCTCACAAGGACAAGGAGGTGGTAGGGTGTGGGGTGATGGGGAGAGTGAGGGGTGTGTGACAGGGAAGCTCATGGGAAGGAGGAGAGGCCCTTCAGAAGGGGGAACCCCTTCCTGACTGGCCCCTCCTCTCCCACAGGTGTTATCTGCCTCATCAGCATTTTTGGGATCCACCACAACCCATATGTGTGGCCAGAGCCCGAGGTGCTGTCTCCCCCTGACTCCCTGCTCCTCCTTGTGCACACCCCGGGGGGACCTGGGGAGGGTACAGGTGCAGGGGCTCCGGCCTGAAAAATCAGATGTCATTTCCCCCCATCAGACACACCTTTGCCTCTCCAAAGCTGACTGTCCTGGAGACCCCCACCCAGAAGCCCTGTGTTGGCGTCCCCCAGGTCTATGATTCCTTTCACTTTGAGCCAGAAAACATCAAGGAGAGGTCACCTCTAGCGTATATTCCCTTTTCTGCAGGGCCCAGGTGAGGCCAACGGGCACCTGAGGTGGGGATGGGGTGGTGGGGGTGGGTTTCTGGGGCTGAGATCCCAAGCATGACTGTGGGGGCGGGCAAGGGGAAATGGAAAGTGGTCGCACTCCCCGGTCTCCTCCTCTGCCCTCCCCCAGAAGTTATAGGTAAGGATCTGGGGAATGAGGATTGGGCGGCGCCAAAGATGGGTCCGCACTGTGTTCAGAGCCCCTTCCCCGGTCTGCTGGTCCCAGTTTGGGGCTAGAGTCTGGGTCAGATTCAGGGGCTATGCGAGCCCACGTGGGGGTCCCAGGCATGGCAAGCCTCCTTCCCTATCCCTACGGGACGAGATGGAGGTCTCGGGCCAGGATCCAAGTGCAGTGGGGCTGGGATGAGGTTCCGGGGTGCAGTCAGGTCCCCACTGTCATCTGCAGGAACTGCATCGGGCAGATGTTTGCCGTGGCCGAGATGAAGGTGGCCCTGGCGCTCTCGCTGCTGTGCTTCCGGGTCCTGCCCAACCACGAGGAGCCGCGCAGGAAGCCGGAGCTGGCCTGCGCCCGGAGGGCGGACTTTAGCTGCGGGTGGAGCCGCTGAGCAGGGACGAGGACTGAACCCCACCTTCCACCTTCCGTGCCTGCTCCCGCCACCCGCTGCTGGCCACCACCTCCTCCCCTCCCTACCTCCCCAAATTCCCCGCCCCTCACCTCCTTCACCACTCTGACACCCCTTCCCACCCCACCCACCCCACCCCCTCTGCCTGGCCCGTGTGGGTCAGTCTGACTCTACACACCTCAGTTTGCAGATTTCCAGGAATAAAACTGTGCTGTCACCTCTGCCCTAGCCTATCTCAGACCTGGAGGGGATCCGGGGGTGGGCGGGCTGGTGTCTCTGACCCTCTGCCGCGGACCACAAGGCCCCCATGCTGACCTGAGGTCTCCCAGAGCCATCCTGTGGAGAGTAGGGAGCCATGGCAGGTGTTTGGGCGGGAGAGGGACCAGGGTTAAGGAGGGACTTAAGGGGCACCTTTGAGGCTCTGAGTTACAGGGGAGAACTCACGGGGGCAGACTGACTCCTCAGGGCGGCTGGTGCCTCCCCCACAGAGGTCCCTGGTCAGCCCAGCCCACGGCGGGAGAGGGTCTGCAGCCCACCCCCTGGCAGCCCCTCCAGGAGTCTGCTCCCTTCCTGCTCTTGCCAACAGCCCCACTCTGTGTCTGCTCCTCCCAGTCAGTCCCACTGGCGACCCCCCTGCCCTGTGTTCAGGAAGCCCCTTCTCTTTCCTTCTCTGGGACCCCTGATGGCACCCAGGCAGCCTGGCCAATGGCCGACCCGGCTGAGTCCCCACGACGTGCTGGGTGCTCTCATGAGGGCGTGAGGAGGAGGCTCGTCTCCAGCCCCCAGCCCCTCCCCCGTGCTCATCACAGGTCCCGGGGCCGTCTCTGGGTGGGGCAGGGCCGGGGCCATCTGCGGCTGGGCTTATGAAATTGAGAGCCAGACCTTCAGAAACAAGAATCACCTCCAGGCCGTGCTGTGGAACAAGGTGCCTGGGCTCAGGTCTTGGCTCTGCCATGTGACTTGGGCAAGTTAATCCCCCTCTCTGTGCCTCAGTTTCCTCAGCTGTGTAATGGGGACCACAGCAGTTCCCACCTCAGAATGTCTCTAGGACTACCCGAGAGGGACTCAAGAGGTGTGCTTGGCACCCAGTACAGCCTCAATATTTGTGGCCGCAATTGCTTTTTCTCTCCAAAAGCCTGGCTCTTAAGGCATGTTTCCTCGAAGATGGTTATTTCTGTGATGAGTCTGAGGACTGTGCCTGGGGGACTCCCAGGCCAGCATTCTAACCTTTGTGCTCATGGCGTCCGCTCCTGCCCCCTCGCGGGCCATGCCTGTAGGAAGCTCAAAGCAGTACCCTGCAACCAGTACTGACTTCCTTTCATGGCCTAAGGGACTCTCCCCCACCGAGCCCCTGCGGAGCCCTGCAACCTTCTCTCCAGCTCCTTTCCCCCCTCACTTCTCTAAGAAACCACAAGGGCCTTTGAGGCTGACCTGGGCCCAAAGCATTGACAGTGGATAAATGGCCAGTGATTCTTTATGCTCTCAATGAAAAGATTCAGTGCAAGGCAGGAATTTCACATGCTCTGTGGTAGGGTCTGCCCTGCAAAACATAGCTTATCACACCAAACAGCACATCAGTGGCTGTTCTGGGAAATAAAAAATTGGAGCCACAGTTAAAGAAGTTTAGAACCCCTTGAGTCTGGCACAGGTGAATAGATTTATTTCCTGCAGGACTTCTCAGAACATTTAAAATTCTAACATGGCTGAGTCTTGAAAAAGTCTCCGTGTATGGACTACTTTGCAAATAAGGATGGTAAGCAAGGTGATGAAAATTTACTGAGTGTGTATTATGCACCAGCCCCACAATGACATGGCAATGGAGACCCAGGTCTCCGAGCTGATAAGGGGAGCTTGGATTTGAATGTGGATCTGAGGGGACGCTTGGTACAGAGTTAGGAGTCATGCTTACGAATAGAGCCCTGCAGAAATTGTAAGCGTACATTTAGCCATTGGTATAGTAGGAGACAGAAAATCAGTTAAATAATCTCATTTGGGACATCTGGTGTAGGAGGGCCTCGCCTACCTCCCATCAGTAAATCAAGCCTGTGGTTACTCCAGATCTCCAATGAACAGAGAGAAAATAGAGCAAAGCATACTAAAACCCTAAGTTCTCCAAGTCTCTCTAAATCCAACTGGGAAGGGGGTCAGACTGGCCCCCAGCACCCCATCCCTGATGCACACATAGCCTCCCCATCAACAGCTCACCTCCGAGTGGTGTATTTGTTACAAATGATGAACATACATGGACACATTATAACCCAAAGTCCACACTTTACATTAGATTCGATCTTGGTGGTGTGCATTTTATGGATTTTGACAGATGGAAATGACATGAGATTGAAATGAGGCTTGTCTGCATAAAGAGAGAATGAAATAAAATCACACATGAAAATAGGAAATTTTAAAGCAAGACAGCTTTGAGGACAGGATCTTAAATCCCTGCATGTCATAGTACAGGACTTAATGGATTCCTGTTTTGTTTTGGTTTGATTTGTTCCTAAAATTGACATTTCTGTCCCTGACAATTGAAACGATCTCCACCCAATGGAAAGGACCTGAGGAGCCGTCACCCCTTCTACATCAACGGGGAGTCATCTCCCCACTCACTTGGTGTGCCTCACCTCTGTTTGAAGCCTCCCTTCCTCTCTGGGTGGGCCATTTCCTCTTTGGGGGCCTTTAATCATGACAAAACTCTTTCTTTTTTCATGGAGGATCCAGATTCCCATAGTTACCGATACAGTTGGCGGGTGTAACACTCTCATACATATGGGAGGCATTTAGTTCAATGCCTAGAAAACAGTATCTTAAAATCACAATATGCTTTTTATTTCCTTTAAGGTACTAATATAGATACATAAGACCTTGATTCATTTATTCATGTTCATTTGAATTGTTTTCTCCTCACTATGAGATAAACACCAGGAGGGCAGGGGACTTCATCTCACTCGCTCTGTGCTCGAATTCCCTGGAACACAGAAAGGGCTGAATGAGTGTTGGTTGAATGAATGAATCGGTAAGTTCTCAAGGCAAAGGGTAAGGTGAATGCGGTAGTTGGTGGGCTCAGGTCCCTGCTGAGTGATGAAACATTATCTAGCATGTATTAAGCACTTACTAAGGGCCAGCAGTTTACCTGTGGCATGTCACTAGGCGGCTGCAATTACTGTTCGCCTGTTCATTTGTAGGTGGAAGCCAGAGAGATCAATTTACGAAGTTTACACAGCCAGGAAGTGGCAGGACCAGAATTTGAACCCATGTCTCTTGCAGATGAGTCTGTGCCCTGAAGCAGGAAGGTATTCACGCTGTGACACAAGTCTTCCCTTGCTTATTAACTTTTTAAGTTTAAGAATGTTGACAAATGAACAATTCACAAAGGCACACGTTATGCAGAGCACCCTACACATAGTGGCCATGCTTTATATACAGTATTGGACTCACGGAACATTTTCTGTCTGGCACATAGTAGGCATGCTTCCCATAGATAAACCAGCACACAGTAGATACACTTTGTGTAGATTACTTGGCACACAGTAGGCATGCTTTATGTAAAATACTTTGCACAGAGGAGGCTTTCTTTGTGTTGAGCATGTAACACACAGTAGGTGTGCTTTATTTGGGGTCCCTGGCACACCATGGGCACACTTTCCATAGAGTACCCTGCAAGAGTAGGTTTGCTCTGTGAGGAGTGCTGGCGCACAGCAGCACGAGGCCCAGCTGCCAGTCCCTTCCCTTTCCTCCAGGATTTGAACTCTCATCTCTCGGATATGAGTTGGTGCCCTAAAACAGGAAGTTATTCATGCTATGACGCAAGTCTTCCCTTGCTTATTAATATCTTTAAGTTTTCATATTAAGAGAAATGAACAATTCACACCGGTGGCCATCTGGTCTCTGTTTAATAAATGAAAACAATAAATTAAAAAAAAAAAGAAGAAAACAAGTCCCCAGAGAATTTGCCTGAAGCGCTGTCATGGTATCTTCTTACCAGGAAATTAGCAGACTTCACCCGACCCTGTGCGCTCCAGCCCCTCAGTACCCTGGGACTATCTGCCAAGGCCCCTGGCACTCTTCTCTGTGGACGCAGAGAGATTGAAAGTATTATAGACTTGACTGGCATTGCAGAGCCCAGTGGCCACACACTGGGCCCATTCTGCCAAACCCCATTGTCATACTAGTCCCTGGAAGCCAATTTCAAGTTTCATTAGTAAACAAGCCATGGGATTTTTCAGAGACACCTAGGGCCTCATTAAAAGTTGGCTCAAAATCCCCACCTTCCTTCTCCTGTGGAGATGAAAGGGTCCTTAAGGATCAGCTGCAGAGGTGAGGGCAGATGCACATAGCTCAGGGCTAAGGTGGAGACAGGGCCACAGGTTCACCCCACCGGAGGACGGGTTCCCAGAGAGTTTTACCGCTTAGTCTCAAGCTCAAACTTGGGCATTTGATTAGCATCAAGAGACAGAAGTGGGAGTGAAGGCGGCGTTCCTTTCCTCCAAGTCACTAGATTCCCAGAGCCTTAACAGCCTAACGCTCCACCATGCCCTGCGGAGGCCTGGGCAGGGCAGCAAAACTCTTAGTGTGCAAAGCACCTGGTGCTGAGCGTGCTGGCCACTGGGAGCGCTCTATGCTGCCAGGCGCGCTCAGAGGGGAAGGTCTCCAGGGCTCAGAGGGCTGCAGAGGGCTTCTGCTTCCACAGCCTTGCTCACTGCCCTGTGTTATGTAAATGACTTGACCAGCACCCCTCTCTTTCCCCAGGAGACTGGCAGCCCTGAGAGTGTACTGAGACTCTGAACTTGCTCACCCTCACGTTCTCACAGCCTGGCACCTAGTAGGTGCTCAGTAAATACTTGCTGAGCAAACAAACAAATGACTCAGCACAACTTTATGGCAAGTCCGTGAGTTGCAAAATCTTTCCAAAATGTGAATGGCTGTTCCCTAGTTTATCTGAAATTCCCTCTTCAGGTGTGACTGAGGTCACGGGAACCCTTGTGTGTGTATCATAGCCAGTATCCTTCATACAGATGAGTGTCGTGTCGTTCCTGTCGGGATTATGGGGTAATGCCTCTGTAATCTGACCCATCTGTCATGTTATGCCATTGTGAGTGCCCCATGCCCTGCTTGCGGCCCAAACCCGCTGTCATACTGGCCTTCTTCTGTACCTTGGATGGGCAATCATCTTCCTACGTCAGGCCCCCTGCACATGCTGTTCCCTCTGCCTGAGGCACCCTGTCCTCTCACTCTACCTCTAGAGAAGAAAGTCTCCGCCGAAGTGCCATCTTCTCCATGAAGTCCTCGCAGACTGCCCTGCTCTGTGTGGATTAGGTCACTGGGCTCTTGGAGCCCTCTGTCTTCCCTTCCTCACCCTCTTGACTAAATTCTGTTACTCACCTGCATCTTCCCCCCCTCTGCTGTAATTCCCATGGGAGCAGGTATTGTGTCAATCCTGGTCACCATGGTTTCCCAAGAGATGGGCTCAGCTGGCCCATACCTGTCTGTTGAACACCTGGTAGCTGGGACTGCAGTTCATCTGAGCTGGAGATAAGTTCTCTCGTGCACAGACTTTTGGCACGAGGCTGGTCATGCTTATTAAACTCACGGATGAGGGCGGCACTTCCAACTTTACCCAGTTGTCAAAGAGCAGATCACGTGACAGAATTAGTCATTTCCTGGACAAACCAAGGGTCTCTGTTGCGGGGGGTCTCACCTCCTTCCCTGAGGGGCAACAGAGTCACATCACGGCCACCCCACAACCCCTCCCCTGTGAGTGCAGCTCTCCTCCCAGGCACCTGCTCCCATCAGGAATTCTCCTCTCTCCCTCCCCCACCAAAGACTTGATGCAAAATACAATGCTTTTTTAAGATGCAAAATGGATCAATGAGTGAATGGTTAAACAAAATGAGGTCCATCCATACAATGGAAAGCCATTTCCCTGTACAAAGGAATGAGGTGCCAATGCGCCCAACTACCCGGATGACCGCCAAGACATCACTCTGAGTGAAGGAAACACCAAGACCACATAGTGTGTGACTCCATTTATTTGAGATTCCGCAGTAGGTAAACACAGGAAGACAGAAAGCAGCTGCGAGCTTGCCGGGGAATGGGAGTAGGGTGGAATGGGGAGTGACTGTAAGTGGCTCTGAGATTTCCTTTTGGGGTGGAAAAATGTCCTGAATCTAGGGAGAAGGAGGTAATGATGGTGGCGCAACATTATGAATGTCCTAACTGCCACTCAATTGTGCCATTCACAATGGCAAGAATGCGGAGAAGCTGGCACCCTTGCGCCCTGTTGGTAGGATTGTGAAGTGGCGTGACAGCTGTGCACAGCAGCACGTGCTTGGGTACACGCACCGCAGGATCTCTGTACCGTGAGCGCTTATTCATCCTCCAAAGGGAGGAAACCCTGTCCCGGGCTCAGTAGGAGTGCCCCCTGAGGACAGTGTGCCAGGCAGAATCAGCCCGTCCCCAAACAGAGACAGCCTGTGCCACTCCCCTTCAATGAGGTCCCTAACCTAGTCCAGTTCACACAGGAAAGAGGGAGAATGGTGGTTGCCAAAAGCTGGGAGAGTGAGAAATGGAGAGCTTTTGTTTAGTGGGTGCAGAGTGTGTTTTGCAAGATGAAAAGATGGCTGGACATTATTACACCCAGTGTGCATGTACCCAACACCACTGAGCGGGACGCTGGGGACGGCTCAGATGGTTCATTTTCTGTTTCGTGTTTTGGTCAAGTACAGACACCTGCTCCAACATGGTGAACACTGGGAACCTGCTGTGTGGAAACAGCTGGGCATAAAACGTCTCATTTCATTAATAGGAAACACCTCCAATAGGCAAATCCAGAGCGCCAGGAAGCAGACGCGTGGTTGCCAGGAGCTGAGGCTGGAGGATGGAGGGTGACTGCTGACGAGGACGGGTTTCCGTCTGGGAAGATGGAACTCTTGTAACCAGAGGAGGTGATGGCTGCATGTCAGGACTGCACTGCATGCCCCTGGACCGCACACTCTAAGTGGTCAATTCCACATTGTGTGAACTTCACCTCAACTTCCTAAACAGCAAAATGGGCCTCCCCCAGCCCTCTTCTCTCTGCACCATCTTCCCCCCAGTTGGGAGGCGGGTCTCAGAGTGCCCATGGCCAGCCCAGGCCTAAGGGAGGGGGTGCCCACCGCCTAGGGGGGTCAGCCTTCCTGCTCCTGCGCGGGGCAGCCTGAGCCTCCCCCAGGTGTGCCTGAGCAGAAGGCGAGGCGCCTCAGGACAGCCCTGGGCAGGAGTGGGCGCCTCCTGTTCCTGCAGTCTGGGGCCTGGAGCCCCCGCGTCTCACACACGCCTACCCGCTCCAGTCCCCCAGCTCCACAGACCTCCCCCACCTCCCACCTCGCCCCACACACGCAGGTGCCAGGGGCGCTTCCTTACACCAGCGTGCACACAGCAGGCCTGCACGCACCGCGCTCAGTTCAGATGGCGCACTGACAGATGCAGAGACCCCGCCCACCCTCCAGGATGGACTCACATCTGCAGAATCCCGGCCACAGGCGGCCCTGCACATCAGACCTGCGCTCTCACAGTCTGACCCAGCAGAAACGCAGGGATGATGATAACGCCAGTGTCCCCGACAGGCAGCTTTCCCCTAAGATCTGCGGCGACAACCACGGTGTGCACAGCGCAAGCAGGGGGTGGGGCGCTCAGACCAGCCTGGGCGCATGTTCAGAAATTGGGGGCCTCGGCTCAGGCACGGTTTGCTCCAACTTCATTCGGCCGGCTACTGCGTTCCGAGATCCACTCCCAGCAGTCCTATTACCCTCAGCCCTTACCGGCAATCGCGCGCTTGCAACGCCTCCTCCAGGAAGGCATCCAGGGGTGCGCGCTCGCCTCTCTTGACAGCCGCGGAGCGCGCTCACTGGGGTAGCAGAGGAAGCTTCTCAGGGTGACTGCAGGGAGCTCGCAATCAGAAGAAAAGGGGGAGCCCTCACACAAAGTCTTGCGGCCTGCCCCAGAAGTCGCACGTGGCGTTGCTCAGCGCCTCTTCTAGACGGGGACGTCTTGAGCCATCTCTGAGACGATGCCCCCACCCCAGGTCACAGAGCCCTGGCTGTACAGGTGGCTGCACTGTCTTCTTTCAGAACCTGCTGCGTCCGACGTTGGTTTACTAGATGTAAGGGGCAACTTAGCATCGTGTTTCAGACACAGCTCTCCTGCTTGTGGCTACCTGGCCCAGCCTGGAAGTGAGGCAGCCTTCGTTGTTGTTAATCAAACCCTGGCCTTTTGAGAGGCCCTCTCACTGGGGAGGAGAAATCTGCTCTCTTCCCCCCTTCAGGAACTCAGCCTCAGGTCTTGGAGTCTCATACACACAGAGACCTGGAGTCTGATCAGGGGCTGCTTGTGAACTCTGCTACCCTGGGCTGTTCCTCAAGAGCATTCAATATTGTCTCCTCTTGAAATGAACTCTCTTAAGAAAGGGGATGGGTGAGATTCATCTGGATCTTGGCCACCAATGCTTTTCCGTAGATTTCTGCTCCGGCTGGACCTGCTTCCTTTTCCTCAGTTCAGTGGCGTTTCCCTCTGGTGCTTTTTGCAAAAGCACCACTGGTCTGAACACATACGCAGAGAATTCCTCTCTACTCACCACATAACTTAATGCAGGGGCAGGCAGCTGGCTAGCCACAGGGGGGCCTCTGAAAACCAGAGGTTGCCATAGACAATCAAGGGAGGCCCTGCAGAATCCCTGATGCTCCTCCTCTCAGGTATTCATCCACATCCTAACATCTTGGCATTTGAATGTAGTGACGTTGAAAATCCATGCATTTATTTCCACCTCCTCTCCAAAGCCTCGAAATGATAGTAGAGAAGTTACAACCAAGAAAGTGCATATCCACAGGGACAAGAGACTTGGAGAAGACACGGGAACAGATGAGGAGGTCAAGAAAATTACGGAAGCTGGGAAGTCAGCAGTAGCTGATTTAAAAGAGCAGAGAAAGCTGAAATTTAAATCGGAAAAGGGAGGTGGGGTACAATAAGAAGAAACAAGTGGACTTCTTGCTACAGGACTCCAATTGGAACACTCTGGAAGATGGGGAAAGAGGTGGGGCTGAAGACATTAGGTACATCTTGGCTGTCTTTTGGAGGAGCAGTGAGACATCCAGAATTGCACTCCAGCCTGCACAGCCAGATGACCACTTTCCACTACAGTGGAAGAAGATAGGAAGGTCAAACTAAAAGGTTCTAGATTTGGAAGGACCAGGTACAGGTGAGAACAGGATTGGGCATTAGATGAAAGACTACCCATGAACAGCAATCCTCACCCCCCACAAATTCCTGCCCTTCACTCTTACTGCTCAGCAGCCAGAGTGACTTTAGACAGACTTACACCCTCTGGTAGGAAGAATGGAAGATTCCTCTCTGGGGAAACTGATTAGGCCAAGAGACTGGCTTTTGGTGTTTCCCCAGTGAAGCAGCTGGGACCCCACCTGATCACCTTATTGTGAAGCCCACTGGCAGGTGAGGGTGCGCCCAGGACTTGAAGTCAGCATTTTGGTGCCTTTACTCTAACATCTGAGCAGACAGTTAAGCACCACTTGACATGAGAGGGGAGCTTCTAACATGACAGCAGAGACATAAATCAACTAACCACCCAAGCAACCATAGGAGGGGGAAACAGAGAATGCAGAAAGCACAAGACAATCACAAGAAAATGCTAAACCTTTTAAGTTGTATATCTAAGAAAACAGAAGAGTAAGCTATAAGAAGGAATACCCAGAGAATAAAGGATCTTAAAAATTCAAAATATGATAGCAGAAAAAAAAATTCTAGATGAATTAAAGTATAATTTGAGGAATTCTTTGAGATAGAAGAAAACTACAACGAAACAGAAAACAGGAGTGAAGAACACACACAAGACTTATTATAAATTAAGGCAATTAAGACAGTGTGGCATTGGAACCGGATTACATATGTAGACCTCTAGAACAGAATACAGAGCCAGAAACACAGACATACATGGACATCAAAGATATACGACAGAACAGCTCAGAGAAGACAAGTAGTGATTCTCATCTCACTACACTGATGGACAGTGACTGTAATAGGGTTGGTGGGGGGGACCTGATGAAGGGGGTAGTTTAATCATCACAATATTGCTCATGTAATTGTAGGTTAATGATACTAAAATAAAATAAATTGTAAAAAAAAAAAAAGATTGTGGAATGGCAAAAAAAAAAAAAGATATACGACATAGTGGCATTGCAGATCAGTGGAGAAAAGACAGATTAAAAAATATGGTGATGAGTAACTGGCTATTCATATAGGAAATTATAACAAAATTGAAACTCTTTCTTGGACCAAATAAGAAAATCCAATGGAATTCTAGAGCCTAGTAAGAAAATAAAACTTTTAGAAGAAAATATGAAAGATGTCTTACAATATTTGATTGGAGCAAAACTTTAATAAGTAAGTGCAACCTGTAAAGAAAAAGGCTGATAAGGTCAATACCATTAACGTTAAAAGTGTCTGAGTATAAAAAGACATCATTAAAAAGGCCAAAAGACATACTCCAGACTGGGAAACAGTATTGGCAAAAATGCAAAATTGACAAAGGATTCAAATCCAGAATATAGAAATAACATAAATCAATAACTTAAAAAAAAAGCTCAGTAAAGAAAAGTAAAAGATAAAACAGGTAAATCACAGAATAAGAAACCAGAATGGGCAATAACTATATGAAAATATGTTCAATCTCATTATTAATCAGGGAAATGCAGACTAAGCGATAATGAGGTACCATTTCCAATCCATCGACTTGGAAAATTAAAGTCTGACAATTTCAAATGTTGGTGGTCACAAGGGGAAACCAGAACTCTACACTGCTAAAGTAAGTGTGACTGGGTACAAGCACTTGGGAGACCAAGTAGGTAAAGCTAAAGGTAAAGATGCATGAAGATGCATACGCCCTTTAACCCATTTCACTCCTGGGCATATGAATCACATAGAATGACATAGGTATATGTGATAAGTTCTTGCATTTGGATATGAAGAGACATTTATAAGAATGTTCACTGCAACATTGTTTGTAATAATAAAAAATAGAAAACAATTCAAATAATGGGATACTGTGCTAGGAAATTAATGAGCCATAGCTATATGTGTTATTGTGGATAATTCTCAAAATACAATGTTAAGGAAAACGTTTTTCAGAATGTATTGTACCATTTCTATAAAACTTAAAAGCAGGAAGAAACAATATATATTTGGGAATATAGACCTATCTTATAAAAGTATAAGAAAGCATGTATGGAATAATAAACACTAATAAATCCCAAATACAGTTCCGGTTTGGCAGAGTGGATGAAATCAGGGAGGGTGACGCAGAGCTTCCACTATAAATGTAATGCATTATTTCTTAAGGTTGGTGATGGAAATTCATCATTACCTGTAGCTTAGAATGAAGTATGTCACTTAAGTAGCATTATATGCTTATTGTTCAGAAACATGGAAGGAAAGGAAAGAGGAATTGGGAGTAGGGAGGTCAAGGGAAGGGCAGAGGACTCCTATTTTTTAAAACCTTGTACTCCCAGCTGACCTTTTAAGCCATACACAATTATGGCTTCAATAAAAGTTAATAATATGAAAATAATATAACTTGAGCCAGGTAGTAAAATGTGATATGCTTCTGTAAGATCTCCATTTTTAGATGCTTTATCTCAGTGCTATTAAAAATATGGTCCCAAGACAAGTGTGGGCTAGTAATCTGGTCTGCCATGAACTAAGTGGGAACTTTTATAGCAATTTTATAGTGATTTTATGTATGTTGAATCTAGTAGTTCAAATATACTTTATAACTGATTATAATTTCTTTTTTTTTCTAGAAATAAACTCCTATTTTAAAAAAGTATTGGTGGGCGATGAATCAAAAACAAACAAGTGAACAACTGGTCCTGAACTAATAGTTTGAGATCCATTGCTCTCCTTTAATGAAAATTAATGGCTAAATGATTTCTTTTTCTATGATGTGTAGGTTTTCTTGTTCTTTGGGGATCTTGTGCTCTACTCCTAAAATATTAATATCCAGTGTGGGATTCCAGAATTGTTTTGTTTGTTTCCAGCTATTTGCCTTGCATATAAAGATGTGGCTATTCTCTGCATGCATTTTCCCCAGAGACACATGTAAATGTAGTTGTAATTTCCTGTTGGTAAAAACAGCACGTCTTTAAATTTAGAATTAGGTGGCAAGGTTGATATGTAAAATAAACTGGATTGCTTTCAAAGCAATATCTTTTCCAGATAACTGTTAACACACTGGTTTGCTGTTTTTCCTAATTATGTCAAATATCACATGGTATGTCAAACACTACAGATATGCTTTAAGGTATTTCATGGACTTTTTGCACGACAAATGGACCCTATGCTATAGAGGAACGAAGGACATAAAAATTAATAAAACATTATCATTGTAAGAGAACAAAACCAAACCAAATCACTTCAGTGCTTGGCAGCACACTTTCTGAGAAGTGTCAGGCTGTGTGTGGCCTCCACCAGGGATTCAAAGCTTGCTTAATGGCCTGTGTGACAGCAGGAGCCCCATGTGCACGAGATTCTGCTTTTAAGATGCAGTACAGATGAGGCCTCTAAAATGTCCTGATGTATCTTTTGTGGATTTCCTTTTCTGCTCAAGACAAGACCCTTTTTTAAAGATGATTTTTTTTGAAGGCAGATAACTTACTGATTTCCAGGGTTCTTTTATACCTACCACTTCTCAAGGGAGTTTTCTGGGCATAATCTTTCAATCTTTCTGGAAGGCTATCAAACCATGCCTGGCTTTCCATCAGAAACACCCCATCTCTTTCCATCATAATGCTTTTTAAAGGACTTTCTCATGTGGTCTGTGGGTTCATTTAACTCTTCCAGTTTACACCGACTGATTTAGCATCTTTGCTGTTTTCTTGTTTCATTTCAATATTTATATGTTACTTAACATTTCTGTTAAAGAGTCTTTGGAGTATGTTCTACTTTCTTACCAACGTACCATTCTAGCATTCTCACAACCAATACTCAGCTTTACATTTCATTCTCATACTCTTAACAGGACAAACATGAGGTGGAGGGTGAGTTGGAAGACAACAAAGACAGCCCTTCGAAAGCCTTGTATTCCCACTAGAGGTCTGGATACCAGAGTTCCCGTCTCTAGTTTATTAGCTTTTTCCCCACCTCCTTACCCATACTGTCCCAATCCACTGAGTTTAGGGCTTAGCTGAAGTCTGAGACCTTGATTACAGTGTCACCAAACTGTGAGGTTAGGTGATGTTATTTTTCCCCTCCGGGAATGCCTAGCAAACCCAAAGCAGGCATTTGTATTAACCCACCGCTTGGGGTTATTATTACACAGGACTTGAGGCAGCAGAGGACTCTAGGATCTAGGCTGGGAAGGGAAAGAAATGCAACTAGAAGTCGGTGACAGCGAGAAAGTCAAAGGGTCCTGGACTTTTTGAGGCGACACAGTCACGGGTGAGAACAAGCTGGCGGAGTGAGAACTGGTAGTGGAAAAGATCCCCAAACATCAGGCGATTCAATAAATGATTAATGGTTGATTCACTAAAGCTTTGAACCAACTCTAGTGGTTCGGTTTGCGGCAGAGGCCAAGGCAGAAGGGCAGGGTGAGGTCCCACAGAGCCTGCAAGTTAGAGGTCACGGGAAATCACGCCAAGCTCAAGTATCTGCAAATATGCGGTCAGCGCTTCGCTTGGCTAAGAGGGCCGGCTGAGGGGCCAAGGAGGCCAGCCCAGAACCGAGCCCAGGCGGCCGCAGCTCCAGCCCACGGCTCGGAAGCCCTCGGTACGGGGAGTCCTTCAAAGGGAAGTTCGGGAACAGACAGCCGCGGAGGTCACGTGGTAGGCCCGAGCCCGGCTCTGATTGGCTGCAAAAGCTGAGGCCTTCTGACTCTGTTTCCCAGGAGTCTCTTGGCAATGACATTTCCCGGAGAGCCTAGCGGCGCACAGATCTTCCTGGCTGGTTGGACCGGACGGGGGTGGCGTTTGCCCAGCGTCCTGCGGGCCGCGAGAGCCTGGGCAAGGAGGCGCCCGGAAGACGGAACCTTCTGGATCAAAGCGTCCTGCACTCTGGACGCGCGGGAAGCGAGCTGGGGCTCAGGCCCTTACTTTGCTCAGAGACCCCTGGGCAATGAAGTACGGGGAGGTCTCGAGTCCGGCGGCGCTCACGTCTCCCTGGGGTCGCAGGAGTCGCGGGTGGAGCTGGAAGAGGAGGGCCTGGAGGGCCCTCCGCTCTGGCTCTTTCCTCCCCACCGGGTGGCGCTGCGCACCGGAATCTACTCGTCTACCTCCCGGTTATCCCATGCTGGGATTTCCCTTCCACCCTGAAGTCCTGAGATTCTCCAAGCTTGGATTAAGCAATTTTTAGAGGGATCCTCTGAGAAATGGGGAAACTTTAAAAAATGTAACAAACGCTAGCGGCCCTAAATCATTCCCCCACCTGCTGCTCCCCGGACGCTTTATCAGGATGCAAAGAATCGTGGCTCTTCGCCTACGGGGGTCAGCTTTATGTCAGGACTTCGATCTCGGGCAGTGACTTCCGCCCTCAGGGACCATCAGATGTTTTGCAGGTGGTCCTAACGAATAGCTGGCCTTATTTGGACTACCTCAATCTCGGCCTTAGCTCACGCCTTGTTTCTGCCTTGGAGGACATTCGTTCTGCCCAGCCGCAGAGGTGTCGTGTTTTCGTTTTCGTTTTTTAATGGAGGGGAAAACTGAGGGTGCGGTGGATGAAAAGGATGGTTGGCCTGCTTACTCTTTACAGCTAGTTGTATAGTCAGAACTCGATACAGTTGGAACTAATTTGGATTCTCGTCTCAAACCTGTGGTGTCTCCTTTTCTCAGTTATGCTGCTGTTGTGGGTTAAGCCATGATCAACCCAACTATGCAGTCTCATCCGTCCAGGACTTAATGAGAATGTGCTAAGTGCTGGGCACTGTGCTGGGCGCTGGGGACATAGTGTTGAGTGGGGTAGACGTGACCCCATCCTCACAGAGTTTACACTCTAATGGGGGAGAGAGACACTGATTACAGAACACAAATAATAAAATGCCGAATTGTGGTAAACAGAGAAAAGAACCAGGATGCTACAAGAGAAAAATGTAGGAAGCCATAAATTAGATTGGGAAATTAGGGAAAGGAAGAAATGCTTGATCTGACACCTGAAAGCTGAGAAAAAGGAAGCTGTGTAACAGCCAAGAGAAGAGTGATCCACACAGAGGGATCAGCAAGTGCAAAGGCCTCGAGGCAGGAAAGAACTTAGTATTTTGTCACTCAAGGAATTGAGAGAAGGCCTTTGCAACTGGAGCACCCTGAAGTAGGGAGAGAGTAGAGCCTGTTGAGGCTGGCCTCCCTTCCTCCAGTCTTGCCTCTTCTAACCCCACACTAGCATTATAGAAATCTTTTCAAAACTCAAATATGATGATTTGACTCCCTTTCAGAGGTGCTGTGTCACCTACAAGTCAAACTCCTTGGGCCAGATTTCAAGGACCTTCATAACTGGAATTACCTTTGTTTTCCAGCCCCCCTGTCCTGCATGTGCTATGGCCTTTGATTAGCCTGCCGTCTCCATTGTGCTTGCTGAGCAGGTGAACTTCCGTCCACCCCTCCTGTCTTGGCTGTAATATCACCTACTCTGTGCTTTTCCTCCTGTGTGCTCTCATTTTCTGGTCTCCTGGCTGTATAAATCCTGTTTGCCTATTAATCTCTCCCATGGGACAGTGAGCTCCTCCTCTTAGGGGCTTGTTTTCTATCTCTATGATGCAGGACATGAGATCAGGCAGTTGGTACTTTCATAATAAATATCTATTGAGAGAATGAGTGGAATAGCCATGATTAGCCTCCACCTGGTACCTGAGCAGAAAGTGGCCTTTGGCTTCTGTCCATGGTAGAGTAGAGATTAGCATCCAAAAGGGCAAGAAGATATGAGTGAGAAATCTGTACTTATGGCCAGGCACTGTCTCATCCACTGTGCCATGTAATCCTTGTAATAATCATGGGTCGTAGCTTCTTTGTGCTGGCAAGAAAGCAATGCCCAAAGGCTTGCCCAAAGATCAGCCAACTAGTAATGGGGAACCCAAGAAAGGAGTCAGAAGTTGAGGCCCCTAATACTCCATTCCCCTTAGCCCTATTTTGGTATCTTTTACTGGTACAGAAGCCTGAAAAGCTTAAGGAACTGAACTCCAAGGACCTCTGAGGATCTTAGATCTGGAGCAGCCATTGTACTGGGACTCTGCCTCTTCCAGAAACTAGTGACTCACATCACTCTGTACGTATAAGCATTTAAAGGACCTGGAAGTACTGGTAAGACTCAGAGAAGCAGAAAATCCAGGAAAGAACTGTTGTACAGAGCTCTCAGAGGATTAAAATGTTCTATATTTATGCTGTCCAATATGGTAATGTCTCATTTCTGCTTAGATAGTAGCTCTAGTCCCCTAGCCCCTTAGTGGTCCCTGAATCCAGGCAATTTCCAAGACAGCTCAGTCTGAGATTAGAGACCCCTGGGATAGGTCTTCAAGGGTCCTCTAGATCCAAGCTGTAGCTCAAGCCATGCTCAAGAACTCACATCAGACGACAGACAAATGGAATGTACGTGGCTCCCAGATACGGCCAGTGCATTCATTGCTGATCTTGTCACCCCAGCATCCTGCCCTGGGCCTGGCCCAGAGCAGGGCTAAGGTTACAGTGTAGATGAATGAACTCCTCTTCTCTTCCCCAGGCTGGGTCTCCCTCAGCTACTGGGATTGGCTTCTAGAATCTCTTCCTGTCATTATGGACTATTGGCTTTTGCCATCCATTGAAGGTCGATGAAACCAGCACTTCATAACCATCCCCTCCATCCTGACTTTTTTTGGGGTGTGCAAAGGGGCAGCTGCAAACCCAGTGAGTGCGTATGCCTTGGAAACATGCTGGATCCAGCAGTTTTACGTGACAATCTGATTTTCATCTTGAAACCCTGTGTGCAAAATGAAAACCCAAGTGAGCATCTGCTACGTATGATTAGAGACAGTACGTTTCTGGGGAAAGAGGCTTGAATTTGGAGTCATTCTGGACCTGTGACTAACAGGCTGTATGACCTTGGGCAAGGTGCTCAGTGCCTCTGGACCCCAGTATTCTCAGGAGTAAAATGAAAACATTAGATTCTAAGCTTCTTCCTCTGGTTAATGAGAATGCTTAAAAAAAAATGACTGGTCACAGCTGCAATCAGCCCACATTAAGTACCTTTCAAGTGATCATTTGCTTGCATCAGGTCTATTTTCATTGTTTAGTTTTTTCTAACACTGCTCACTTAACCCTTCCACCACCACTGCTTTCCTCATTTGCAAGATCTTCACGATTTTTTTGGTGTCTTCAGATTTCAGTGAATCATGTTGGATTCCAGCCATTGAATCACCTGCTCCTTTGCCCTCCCTGGAGTCTCTTTAATCCCCAGCAGTATCAATTCCCTGACAAAGCACAGAAAAAGGTCCTGGTCTCCCTTCTCTTCCATCCCCCACCCCGACTTCCCACTTTCCTGAAAAAACAAATCTGAAAATCAGGAAGATTTCTATTCTGGCATTTATCACTCTCACCACTAGATGGCACATATGTGCAAGCCATTAGCTTCTGGACAAAAACTTTAATTTTCTTATGAATTCATATTCCACTTCAATCCACAACAGCTTTGAGAGGAATAATAAAAACACAAAATACACAAAAGGATGAAGTGAAAAGTAGGAGGAACTAGAGAAACTAGAGAACAAGTGGAATAGATAACTCCAGGATACATGAGCTCAAAGAGGTGTCAGCAGGGGCTCACATTGTTCTGAGCTCCTGAATAGCCAAGATGAAGAG
>JAQQAC010012408.1:5796879-5864705 GCA_029783875.1 Phataginus tricuspis | reverse complement strand
AAAATGTGCATCGTAGCAAAAGCCCACATTTTACATGAGGAAAAACAAAGAAGTTATTCAGGAGAAGCACAACATTCCCTGACTGTGAGACCAGAGGGAAATTTTTCCTGTGGGTCCTCAGAGAGAAGATGCTGATAGGACAGTGAAATGAACACAGATGACTTACTTGGGGCCTGTGGCGTCCTTCCAGGCCGGCCTGTGGCAGGGTGCTGAAGTACAGTGGAGGAAAAGCAGTCTTGTGAGGCTCTGGCTTTCAGAGACAGGGAATTTCCAGCTGTGTGCCTTTGTTATTTTCAAATTGCAATTTCATGCACCCCTTTTCTCCCCTGGGGTGTGGGTGGGGTTTGGGAGAGAGAGTTCCCCTTGGAGGCTGAGGTAACCAGTCTCTGTGACAGCGCCCAAGGACCCCTGCTCCTTGTGGAGTCCCCTTCACATTGTGCCACGGGGTGGTTTGTGTGACCACCAAAACACAGGAGAAGTGACACTATGTCACTTCTGAGATGAGATTATAAGACATTGCAGCTTCTTTCCTGGTCTCTCAGTCTCTGTCTGCCTTTCTATCAGATAATTTTCTCTGGGTGCCACATCATGAGGAGCAGAGAACAGGCCTCCTGGCAGCAGTAGCAGTTTGCTAGTCATATGTGTAAACCACCTTGGAAGCAGATTCTCCAGCCTCAGCCAAACCTTCAGTGATGGCAGTCCCAACTGATGTCTTGATTGAACCCTTATGAGGGACCCTGAGCCAGACTACCAGCTAGGTCAGTCCTTAGCTCTGTGAGGTAATAAATGATATTTTTCAGATGCTAAGTTTCGGGGGTAATTTGTTATGCAGCAATAGGTAACTAATACAGAGGCCAATGGAAACCCAAGGGATAATACTGCATAGGTGGGTCAACTTGATTTCAGAGATTTAGAAAATATTTCAGAACCACTGTATGGCCTCTAAATCTCAAAGACATAGCTGCCAATTCAAGCTGTGTCTGTGGAAAGACAACAGTAGAGGGGCCCATGTAAAAAGTCTGCAAAGGAGATTTCTCTGCAGTAGGATGTTAAAGGCAAGGAACTCAACTGTTTTGTTCACTGTGATACCCTCAGTGCCTAGCACAGGGCCTGGCACATAGTAGGCTTTCTACAAATCTTTAATGAATGTGTGGTGAGCTATAATATTGAGCGGCCAGTTATCTGGGTGACCATCATTTATGAAACTATCATATGCTAAGTACAAGTACATAATGTTGGTTAAGTGCCATGGACCTTTTATGTCACATACAAATTACATCCATCTTAGCCCCTCACACTGCGCCTTTCCTCACTCTGTGTTTTCTCCTTGGAATTCTTTATTATTTTTGTAGAGACTTGCATGTACCTTAATTTCCACACTGAAAACTTTCTCATGAGAATAGTATTTGTCAGTCACCATGACAAAATTTCTGGTTGCTGTTTTTCCAGTGTGAGAGCCAGAGTTGCTCAGGACATTGGGTTTATCTTGGGCAGTTTTGTTTTGAGACCTACCCTGTTTCTTTCTTTTTGTTGAAAATGACTCAAAATGCCTGATGCAGCTAATGATGTTTCAGTTTTCCTTGGATGACAACTTTCTAGAGTCTCCTTTCATAATTACTTTGGTGCTGATTTTAATCAGATTTTACTGTAAAAGGAATATTCTGGAGATGAAGGAGAATCAAACGGAGTGATTCACCTCAGGCCTTGTCCCCCAGTTGGTAAACGCTCCTTTCTCCATAGCTAGCTGTAGCTCTGCACTACTTTCTCCTCTTCCTCCTCCCCCCTCTTCCTCTTTTTTCCTTTCCTCCTCCACCATCACTACCACCACTATTATCACCACGCAGCTGTTATTTATTGAATGCCTACCACATGCCCATCCCTGTGTTATGCAGTTATTACCTGCACTATTGAATGTATGCGAAGGATTGTGAATTGCTTTGCCGATCTAGTTCCTTTGAAAAGCAGACACCACTATGGGATTAACTGTGCAAGGATTTTGCTAGTGGAAATGCCTGTATGAAATGAAATAGGGAGGTAGGTGGAGAAGACCAGGAGGGATATCAGATCCTAAGTGAAGGACAGAAGGTTGGGCGTAAGCGTCCCAGACCATCTTCAATGTTCACCAAGGTCCAGTCTAATAAGGGCTCAGCAAAGCCGTTAGGGAGTCCTGGAGCCAGTTGGCCAAGGAAGGAGTCCCTTGTCTCTTAGGACTGGGTCTGACTCTCCCTCCACCAAACTCTGTCATTGCTGGGATGTAGCCCATGGGAAACGTGACCAATAGATTTCAAAGCACAGCAGCTAATGTCCTCAGCTCCTTGCAGTAGGAAGTCGGTGGAAGCACATTTTTGTGGCTGCCACACTAAAGTTTCTTTTCTTTTCTTTTTAAGTAACAGAAGCCTGATTTATTTGGGATGGCAAAGACCTGATGCTGAACTAAAAGATTTTAGTTCTCAGCCTTCCTTGCAACTAGGTGTGGCTCTGTGACTATAGTATGATTTCTGGTTATGCAATATAGTAAAAATGTTATGAGGATCTACTATGCTCCTTAAGGGGATCTTACTTGGCTGAGAGGTGCATCCCTTCTTTCCTTCCCTCTGCCAGGACTACTTGTATTCTCTGTGCTATACTGCCTTCCCCATGATCCTGTATATTGTGTATGCTAATCATAATGCCTCTGAATCCCCTTCTCCCTCACTCCCTCCCCACCTCCTTCCCTTTGGTAACTGCTAGTCTCTTCTTGGAGTCTGTGAATCTGCTGCTATTTTGTTCCTCCAGTTTTGCTTTGTTGTTATACTCCACAAATGAGTGAAATCATTTGGTACTTGTCTTTCTCTGCCTGGCTTATATCACTGAGCATAATACCCTCTAGCTCCATCCATGTTGTTCCAAATGGCAGGATTTGTTTTCTTCTTATGGCTGAATAATATTCCATTGGGCATATGTACTACATCTTCTTTATCCATTCATCTACTGATGGGCACTTAGGTTGCTTCAATATCTTGGCTATTGTAAGTAGTGCTGCAATAAACATAGGGGTGCATCTGTCTTTTTGAACCAGGGATCTTGTTCTCTTTGTGTAAATTCCTAGGAGTGGGATTCCTGGGTCAAATGGTATTTCTATTTTTAGTTTTTCAAGAAACCTCCATTTTGCTTTCCACAATGGTTGAACTAATTTACATTCCCACCAACAATGTAGGAGGGTCCTCCTTTCTCCACATCCTTGACAGCATTTGTTGTTCCTTGTCTTTTGGATATTGGCCATCCTAACTGGTGGGAGGTGATATCTCATTGTGGTCTTAATTTGCATTTCCCTGATAATAGGCAATGTGAAGCATCTTTTCATGTGCCTGTTGGCCATCTGAATTTCTTCCTTGGAGAAGTGTCTCCACCCATTTTTTAATCAGGTTATTTGCTTTTTTGGGTACTGAGGCATGTGAGTTCTTTATATATTTTGGATGTTAACCCTTTCTCAGATATGTTTTTTATAAATATATTCTCTCATGCTACAAGATGCCTTTTTGTTCTACTGATGGTGTCCTTTGCTGTACAGAGGCTTTTTAGTTTGATGTAGTCCCATTTGTTCATTTTTGCTTTTGTTTCCCTTGCCTGAAGAGATGTGTTCGGGAAAAAGTTGCTTGTGTTTATTTTCAACAGTTTCGCCTATATTTTCTTCTAAGAGTTTTATGGTCTCATGACTTACATTCAGGTCTTTGATCCATTTTGAGTTTACTTTTGTGTATGGAGTTAGACAATAATCCAGTTTCAATCTCTTGTATGTCTAGTTTTGCCAACACCAGTTATTGAAGAGGCTGTCATTTCCCCATTGTATATCCATGGTTCCTTTATTATGTATTAATTGGCCATATATGTGTAGATTTATATCTGGGTCCTCTATTCTGTTCCATTGATTTATGGGTCTGTTCTTGTACCAGTACCAAATTGTCTTGATTACGGTGGCTTTGTAGTAGAGCTTGAAGTTGGGGAGCATAATCCCCTGAGCTTTATTCTTCCTTCTCAGGATTGCTTTGGCTATTCGGGGTCTTGTGTGGTTCCATATGAATTTTAGAACTATTTATTCTAGTTAATTGAAGAATGCTGTTGGTATTTTGATAGGGATTGCATTGAATGTGTATGTAGATTGCTTTAGACAGGATGGTCATTTTGACAATATTAATACTTCCTATCCATGAGCAGGGATGTGTTTCCATTTATTGGTATCTTCTTTAATTTCTCTCATGAGTGTCTTGTAGTTTTCAGAGTATAGGTCTTTCACTTACTTGGTTAGATTTATTCCTAGGTATTTTATTCTTTTTGATGCAATTGTGAATGGAATTGTTTTCCTGATTTCTCTTTCTGGTAGTTCCTCATCAGTGTATAGGAATGCAACAGATTTCTATGTATTAACTTTGTATCCTGCAACTTAGCTGAATTCAGATATTAGTTCTAGTAGTTTTGGGGTGGATTCTTTAAGGTTCTTTATGTACAATATCATGTCATCTGCAAACAGTGACAGTTTAACTTCTTCCTTACCAGTCTGGATGCCTTTTATCTTTTTGTGTTGTCTGATTGGTGTGGCTCAGACCTCCGTACTATGTTAAATAAAAGTGGTAAGATTGGGCATCCTTGTCTTGTTCCCAATCTTAGAGGAAAAGCTTTTAGCTTTTTTCTGTTAAGTATGATGTTGGCTGTGGGTTTCTTGTATGTGGCCTTTATCATGTTGAGGTACTTGCCCTGTATACCCATTTTGTTGAGAGTTTTTTTTATCATGAGTGGATGTTGAATTTGGTCAAATGTTCTTTCAGCATCTATGGAGATGTTATTGTGATTTTTGTCCTTCTTTTTGGTGATGTAGTGTATGATGTTGATGGATTTTTGAATGTTGTACCATCCTTGAATTCCTGGGATGAATCCCACTTGATCATGATGGATGATCTTTTTGATGTATTTTTGAATTTGGTCTGCCAATGTTTTGTTGAGTATTTTTGCATCTATGTTCATCAGGGATATTGGTCTGTAATTCTCTTTTTTTGTGGTGTCTTTGCCTGGTTTTAGTACTAAAGTGTTGATGGCCTCATAGAATGAGTTTGGAAGTATTTCCTCTTCTACTTTTTGAAAACTTTAAGGAGGATGGGTATTATATCTTCTCTAAATGTTGGATAAAATTCAGTGGCGAAGCCATCTGGTCCAGGAGTTTTGTACTTAGGTAGTTTTTTGATTACCGATTCAATTTCATTGCTGGTAATTGGTCTATTCATATTTTCTGTTTCTTCCTGGGTCAGTCTTGGAAGGTTGTATTTCTCTATAAAGTTTTCCCTTTCTTCTAGGTTATCCAATTTATTATCATATTGTTTCATAGTATTGTCTAATAATTATTTGTATTTCTGTGATGTCCGTAGTGACTTTTCCTTTCTCATTTCTGATTCTGTTTATTGTGTAGACTCTTTTTTTCTTGGTCAATCTGGGTAGGGGTTTATCTATTTTGTTTATTTTCTCAAAGAACCAGATCCTGTTTTCGTAGATTCTTTCTATTATTTTATTCTCCTCAAATTTAAAAAATTTCTGCTCTGATCTTTATTATGTCCCTTCTTCTACTGACTTTCAGCCTAATTTGTTCTTCTTTTTCTAGTTTCATTAATTGTGAGTTTAGATTGTTCATTTGGGATTGTTCTTCTTTCTTGAGGTAAGCCTGTATTGCAATATACTTCCCTCTTAGAACGGCCTTCACTGTGTCCCACAGATTTTGGGGAGTTGAGTTGTTGTTTTCATTTGTCTCCATATATTGCTTGATTTCCGTTTTTATTTGGTCATTGATCCATTGACTATTGAGGAGTATGTTGTTAAGCCTCCATGTGTTTGTGGGTATTTTTGGTTTCTTTTCATAATTTATTTATAGTTTCATACCTTTGTTGTCTGAGAAGCTGGTTGGTACAATTTCAATCCTTCTGAATTTACTGAGGCTCTTTTTGTGGCCTGGTATGTGATCTATTCTGGAAAATGTTCCATGTGTACTTGAGAAGAATGTGTATCATGCTACTTTTAGGTGGAGTGTTCTGTAGATGTCTGTTAGGTCCATCTGTTCTAAATGTGTTGTTCAGTGCCTCTGTCTCCTTACTTATTTTCTGTCTGGTTGATCTATGTTTTGTAGTGAGTGGTATGTTGAAGTCTCCTAAAATGAATGCATTGCATTCTATTCCCCCCTTTAATTCTGTTAGTATTTGTTTCACATGTTTAGGAGCTCCTATGTTAGGTGCATAGATATTTATGATGGTTATATCCTCTTGTTGGATTGACCCCTTTATCATTTTGTAATGTCCTTATTTTTCTTTTGTTACTTTATTTGTTTTGAAGTCTATTTTGTCTCATACAAGTATTGTAACTCCTGCTTTTTCTTCCTATTATTTGCATGAAATATCTTTTTCCATCCCTTCACTTTTAGTCTATGTATGTCTTTGGGTTTGAGGTGAGTCTCTTGTAGGCAGCATATAGATGGGTCTTGCTTTTTTATCCGTTCTGTAACTCTATGTCTTTTGACTGGTGCATTCATTCCATTTACATTTAGGGTGATTAGTGATAGATATGTACTTATTGCCATTGCAGGCTTTGGATTTGTGGTTACCAAAGGTTCAAGGGAAGTTTCTTTAGTATCTAGCAGTCTACCTTAACTCACTTATTATGACATTATAAACACAATCTGAAGATTCTTTTCTTTCTGCCCTTCTTTTTCTTCCTTCTCCTCTCATTATATGTTAGGTGTCATATTCTGTAGTCTTTGTGTATCCCTTGACTGACTTTGTGGGTAGTTGATTTAATTTTGCATTTGCCTAGTAATTAATTGGTCTGCTTCCTTTACTGTGTTTTTTATTTTCTCTGATGACAGCTATTTAGCCTTAGGAGCACTTCCAAGTACAGCAGTCCCTTTCATATACAATTTAGAGATGGTCTGTGGGAGGTAAAGTCCCTCAACTTTTGCTTATCTGGAAATCATTTAATCCCTGCTTCAAATTGAAATGATAATCTTGCCAGGTAGAGTATTTTTGGTTTGAAGCCCTTCTGTTTCATTTCATTAAATATATCATGCCACTCCCTTCTGGCCTGTAGGGTTTCTGTTGAGAAGTCTGATGATAGCCTGATGGGTTTTCCTTTGTATGTGATATTTTTTCTCTCTCTGTCTGCTTTTAATACTCTGTCCTTGTCCTTGATCTTTGCCATTTTAATTATTATGTGTCTTGGTCTTGTCTTCCTTGGGTCCCTTGTGTTGGGAGATCTATGGACTTCCATGGTCTGAGAGACTATTTCCTTCCCTAGATTGAGGAAATTTTCAGCAATTATTTCCTCAAAGACCCTTTATATCCCTTTTTCTCTCTCTTCTTCTGGTACCCCTATAATGCAAATATTGTTCTGTTTGGATTGGTCGCACAGGTCTCTTGGTATTCTTTCATTCCTAGAGATCCTTTTTTCTCTTTGTGCCTCAGCTTCTTTGTATTCCTGTTCTCTAATTTCTATTTCATTTACCATGTCCTTTACCTCATCTAATCTGCTTTTGAATCCCTCCATTGTATGTTTCATTTCAGATACTGTATTTTTCAAAATTTCTATCTCTTTCTTGAAGTCCTCCCTGAGATCTTGAATATTTTTCTGTAGCTCTGTGAGCATGTTTATGATTTTTATTTTGAAACCTTTATCAAGAAGATTGGTGATTTCAGTTTCACTTAGCACTCTTTCTGGTGTTTGATGGATTTTGTTTTGCACAAGGTTCTTCTGCTATTTCATATTTCTAATGATTACTATGGAATATTAACTTTGTGTAGGCAGCACCCTCTAGTGCACAGGAGCTCTACTCTGTGGAGTTGCCCAGCACCTTGAGCAATGGCAGGGGATGTTGACACATGGCACCAGTGCCTACTGGGAGGAAAGAGCTCTTTTCTGCTTCCTGGCTTCAGTGCCTGCCTCCATTCCCATGGCCAGAGGGCCAATGTGCAGGGAGGAGCCTCTGCATTACGCCATTGTAGCTGCCATAGGTGGGGCTGTCCTCCAGCTGGCCTGGTGTAATGGCAGGGGCAGCATGTTTGCAAACCAGTGCTGGCCAGGATGAAGGAGTGGCAGGCTGCATATTGCAGTGGGGGAACTCAGCACATGTCGCCAGCCATGGGGATGGAACACCTGAAGCTCCTGAAAGGTCCCAACCTACTGGGCTGAGTGGTCTGGGACAATTTTGTCCACCTATCCTTTCTCCTGATCAGCAGGCTCTGTGTGATCCTTGCCCCTTTAGTGCTCCTCTTGCTATTGGGGAGTCTTTCAAAGTGCCTGCCTTTATTTTGTCCTGGAGCAGCTGGTTGGGAGTAACTATTCTCTACAAGTGGCTGGAATCTCAGTTTCTCCAAATATTCTTCCTGTCTTTGCTTTCCAACCCCACTAATCTCCAGTGTACCCTGTAATGTGGATTGGTGCTGCTGGAGCAGATCTCCAGGGATAGGTGTTTAAGCAGTCCTGGGCTTCTACTCCCTCCCAGCTCCATTTCTCTTCCTCCCGCCAGTGGTCTGGGTTGTGGGGAGGGCTTGGGCCCCTCTGGATCGTGGTATTGCTACTTTACCCTTTTCTATGAGGTCTTCTCTTTTCCCCAGATGTAGGTCATCTGTTGTAGCCTTCTTTCTGGTTGCTTTTTCAGGATTAGTGGTATTTGCTGTATTTTCATGTTATATGTATTTTTGGGAGGAGGTTTCTGCCTCACTTCTCACACTGCTATCTTTTTCTGCCAGGTATTATGTCTATATCACTTTCATATCTAAAAACAGAAAGAATTCTGATGTTTCTAGAGCCTCCATTTTGCTGGATAAAGAGACTTCTCTTTTCATTTTTCATGAGCATTTCTTCCCTCTGTTCTCCATGAGGTCTGAATAAGGCAGTTCTCTCTGTCCTGTGCCTTGGGGCTCTTCTTCTGCAGTGACATTCACAAATGATGTTTTGGTTCAGAGCCTGGTGAGGAAGAAGGCCCAGGGGCCAGAGGGCTGATAACAGTTCTAATTCACAATTATACAGTGATTTTTCACGCTGCTCATAGACTCTTCCCTGTTTGAGTTGGAATATTAGAAGGATCTGATTTAATCAGTGTAACACAGGCTGTGATTATAAGAATTTGGCATATTAAATTGAATTGGGAAGTATTGGATGAGAAACGTGAATTGTTTTCTTCCATTCCTCACTCCCGTACAACTATGTCATTATTGTTTGCAGTTGACCCTATGAAGAAACATGAAATGACTTATCCTAATGCCTTTGAAATGGGGACCGTTGAGCCATCTAAGTGGTCTCTTTATGCTCAAGATGCAAACAGATGGTGCTGCTGTTGGAAGCTGCCCAGGATGGAGACAATGTCCCTGCAGTCTGGTTGTTTTTGATTCAAATGCTCTAGGCCTACTTCCTGTGGTTCTTGATGGGATTAAAAAAAATGATTTTTGTTTTAAAATATATTTTTTGTTTCTGTGTAATAAAGAATATGGTTGGCCTTTGTCCTTATTTTCTGAAAGATAACATCTACACCCTTGGAATTTCCCAACTAATAGGAGTGTCTTTGTTATTCATGGGGGGCCCTGAGAGTTTATGCTAATAAGGTGACTTAGACTGTGGACTGGCCATGTGAGAAACACCAATAGTGTGAATAAAGGGTTGGGCTGTGAGCCATGTGATATACGGCCTGACCTCTACTGAGGAGAGGAGGGTGTGGCCGATGATTTAATCAATCCTGGCTAATGAAACTGTAATAAAACTCTGGACACCAAAGCTTGGGTGAACTTCCCTGGTTGGCAATACTCTGTGTGTTGTCATACATCAGTGCTGAGAGGGTATCTTGTCCTAACTTCAGGGGGTGAGAACATTGGAAGTTCTGTATTTGAGAACCTCCCAGACTTCACCCTGTGTGTCTCTCCCTTTGGCTGGTTCTGACTTGCATCCTTTGGCTATGTGGATCTCAAATTGTAAGTAGAGCATTTTCCTGAGTTCTGTGAGTCATTCTGGTGAATTACTGAATCTGAGGGGATAGTGGGAACTCCTGAGTTTGTAGCCAGCTGGTCAGATGTGAGAGTGGCCTGCGGACTCCCAAACTTGTGGCCAGTGTCTGAAGAGAAGGCAGTCTCATGGAAGGTGGCACCTTTAACTTGTGAAGCTTGGCCTGACTGAATAGTTGGTATCAGAAGTCATTGCAGTTTCCCTATGTATCTTATGAAATTTAAAACTTGAAGAAAATTTGCAAGAGTAGTATAATGAATACTCATATAACCTTCACTTAGAGCCTCCAATTTGCCAATTGGAGTATTTTATTTCTTTCCAGTATTTTATTTCTTTCTCTATGTATATTAAATATTTTTTCCCTAACCAGTTGAAAGTTGCAGATTTTCAGCATCCCTGAACACTTCAGCATGGACTTCCCCGGAACCAGGATATTCTCCCACATAACCCTAATATCATGATCACTCCTAAAAGATTTAGCATCGATACAATAAATATTCTCTAATATACCATATTTGTTTCCTCCATTGTCCCCCAAATACCCTTTATAATTTTTCCTTTAGAGTTAACAATCTATTCAAGGATCACACATGGCATTTGCTTTAAACAAGTTTTCAGAACTGTCCCCACGATTTATTTTACTTTATTTTTTTTTGGTCTTTCATGACATTGATACATCTGAGGGGGCCAGGTTACTTGTCTCGTATGTTGTCCCATGATCTGGAGTAGTCTGATTGTTTCTTTGTGCTTAGATTCAGATTATGTATCCTTGGTAAGAATACAAACTATGGTGCTGATGTGTTGGTGAAAGGTTTGGACTGGAAAAGGGACGGAGTGTATTAGCAGGGAGTACAAATAGGCGACACCTGGCACGTGGAAGAGAGGTTTGGGACAAGGGCCAAAGTGTGTGCTGGGGACGGTTCACAGAGCAGGCGCGCTGGAGTTGCCTGAAGCCCCTCGTGTCGCCTCACTCTTCTGATGCCATTTCATCCAAGCCCAACCCAAGGCTTGGGGGGTCTCTCACATTCCATCTGCAGCCCAATTACTTCCCCAAGCCCAGTTCTGGTTTTCATCTCAAAGCTGTCTCAAAGGTCCTTCACACTCAACATGTTCAGCACTGAACTCCGGAGTCTCCGCACCAGCTCGCTCCCCAAGACCCTCCTCTGGTGTCCCATCTCCAAAAATGGCACCACCCGCCATTCAGTTCTGTGAGCAAGAAACCTGGGTGTGATCCAGGATGCTTGCTTCTCTTCCCCCTCCTATAGCTAGTCCATCACCAGCTCCTTTTGACCACCTGCACAGCTGTCAAATCCATCCACCCGCTCCATCATCTCTGCCACCAGTTTAGTCTAAACTACTATCTGCTGCAGCCTCCTAACTGGTCTTCAGGCTTCCACACAGGTTCCCTTCTGAATCTGCTCTCCATAGAGCAGCCATCGTATCTTCTGATTGCGCCATCATCCCTCTTAGAATCCTTCAGTGGATACTCAGTACTCTTTCAGAAAGTACAAAGGCCACTGGCCTCTACCTAAATCATCCTTCTGCACCATTCTTCTCCTTGATCTCTGCTTGCAGTCACACTGTCTCCCTTGCAGTCTTTCAAGCCCCAAAATCCTCTCCTGCTCCACAAGATGTATGCACATGTTCTCCTTATATGTGTTTTCCCTTCACACCTACCCTTTCCTGAGGGTAGGTCCCTGCTATACAATCTTAGAACACTCTATTATTTTCCTCTTAGCCCTTATTACAGATTACGTTTCTGTAGTTTGTTCAGTGTTTCCTTATGATCCATCTCCCCTGCTGCCAAGCTCCCAAGAACAATGACCTCATCTGTCTTCCTCTCCGTGGTAGCCTGGCATGTAATACACAGGGCCTGGCATTCAGGAAGTGCTCAGTAAATATCTGGGGATGCGTGATTGGCTCCTAGGAGGCCTAATGAGAATTACAAAGGGCATGTATGCCCATGCAACTATAAAAGAATTCATTCCACACTCTCTTACATTCTTGCTAAGTTTGATAACATATTATCTATTTTATCTGCCCAGTCTGACTTCAAAAGCCCATGGGGAAATTTTTATTTCAAAGCTGTTCCTATAAACTTTTTGAAAAGGAAGAAGGACCAGCATTTCTACAATCTTTCCATTACGTCTTGAGCCATCTAAGCTGGGAGGGTGGCCAAGGCAACAAAAGAAGTGAGAGGCCATTGATATGCAAATGTTCATTAGGCTCAGAGACCCCACCCCAGAACTCTCTCTTAGTTCTTTCCCAGTCAAATCAATTTGCATTAAAAATACTCAGTCTTCCGAACTTGAAATTATTCTCCAAAGTTAAAATGCATAGAAATTAAATATTGAGAAAATTGAGCTTTCAAGACAGCACATTGCTGTTTTTTGGGGAGCTAGCTGGCTGGTTGTAGAGAAAATGGAAGTTCCACGGTCAGGGTTCTCACCTGATAACGGTCTGCTTGCCCACTGCGCATGTGTAATGTGTGAAGGCGCACATGTGTGGTTAATAAATTATTATTGATTCTGTATAAAGAGCTCTGCCCAGGGCTGTAGGGCTGCGAGGATGCCACGGAGAGGCCCAGGGGTGGAGACGAGCTTGCTATATGCAGACTTGCCCTGAGGTGGAAGGGATTCTAGCTCTTGACCTGCCACCATGAGAATAAAGCTGGGTATGAACTCTTTTACCCCAAAAACGTTCTGTTGTTATTTTTTGGTCTCACGGAATCCAGAGGGAAACTGCCTGGGGCTGAAACCCTCAGGCGAGACCACCGTCCTTCAACAGTTATGTTCTGTTTGGCTTGTGAAAGGACTACTGGGTTAAGAAGGACACTTTTAACCTTGGACTGACTGCTATAGTTTCCATGGAGCATGGACACACCAACAGTTAAGGTAGATGCTGCTGGACACATTACTACCATTTTTAAGGTACGGAAACAGACCCAGAAGGATCATGTGATATATCCAGGCAAACCTGAGTCTTCAGACTCCAAGTAGTGTACAGGGTTTCTCTCTCAACTGTCTTTAGACAGTCAAATCTGCCACAGGGCTGTGATTCACTTTAGAGACTAGACCTGCCCAATCTTTGCCCAGTGGATTTCACAGGAGCTTGGGAATGTATTTCTAATCTCACAGAAAAGAAGCAAAGCAAATCCCTTCCAGGTAACAGCAAGAGGGTGGGGAGCCTTTCATCTGTCCTGCTGCCTAAACCTGGTTTCACACAAAAGTCCCAAGTGCCGTAAAATCACTTCTGTGGCTGGATGCCAGGGTCACAACTGATGACTTGAGAGGCAGAGGAGCTTTGGCAGTGATTTCAGGGAAACGGGATTTGGCTACTGAAGCCCAGAGCTTGGCTCACTGCAAACCTCACACCAGCATCGTCTCCGCCTGCCAATGGATACTGTGCCGGCGGCTCCCACACCTGTGGACAGCTCCGATCTCTGCTTTGAATCTGCAGCCATATAGCCTTTGGGATTAGAACGTTGTTCTCTGATTCAAATGATTCCTTTCTTTTCTGCAACACGGACACGGTAGGAAACATGTGGTGGATAGGAATGAAGGCTCCTCTGCACACCAGCTCTGTGATCTTCAGCACGTGACTGCTCTGATCCTCGGTTTCCCAATCTGTAATAATTGACCCCACCTCATGGGGGTTCTGGTGAGGATCAAATGAGATACTGTAATGTAAACGCTTAGCTTGGTGCCTGCCATCAAATTTAAACGAAGCGGGACACTAGTTAAAGTGGTAAGGATGGATTTTAATCAGTAATAACTATTGCTGAGAAGAGTCCAGTGTGAACTGAACTCCACTTTGATTTCTGCAGAGGTGACTGGGCCTTTTAAGGGGAGAATGAGGGACTAGGGAGGTGGGGGGAGCAGGGCTCAGTAGAGTCAGGGAGGTGAAACTTACAAAAAGCAGAAAGGGGTTTGGGCCACGTGAAACCCATCTCAGTTTGCCCTTCCTCTCCTGCAGAGGCTGGGAGAAAGGTCTCAGATGAGCCTGGCTAGAGCTCAGCCAAGGAGAGAATCTTTGTCAGGACTGTGTAGCAATAAAAAGAGAAAGTAGTTATTCATTTTTAAGTAAGTTAGCAAAGGGACTCGGAACAACCCTGAGTGGGAGCACTGCATAGGGACGTGTGTGAGTCACTGCATGTCACTGGGGGGGACACTGCATGGGGATGGTTTGTGACAAATAGCTGCATGAGATGGCAGCTCAAGAAGGTGGGTCAGACTTGTGTTTTTGTAACCTTGGGACTAATGTTCAAGCCAAAATACGAAAGGGTAAACTTTGCAGGATAGCTTTTGATGTTTCATCGACATTCTGGTTGAGCTGGCTCTCAGATCCAGGCCTGGCCGACTCCATGGCTGGTAAGCCACCATTATCTTGCACAAGGTTGCATTGGGAGAACCACACCATAGTCCTGCAGGCCATCCAGTCATGGTGAGAAGTGCTGGCAGGGGTGCTGTTCCTGATGGAGAAAAGGAGGGAGAGGAGAGAGTTGAGGTGAAGGAATTTAGGCCCAAGCTATGCCCAAGAGCCAGTCTTCCTTTCATGCAGTGGGCAGTTGGACGGGGTAAGGGGGGGAACCATCCTTTGTGCTTTGCCCAGACACCTAGAAGTGCACGCAGATTCCTGGGAGGGCCTCCAGGCAACCCCAGTGGGGTCTACATTGTTGTTTTGAGCTTGGCTGTCTAACAGACTTTGCCTTATATAGGGGATATGTAATATCCTTATATAGAGGAAATGAAGCAGCTTGTTCATTCATTCATTCATTCATTCATTCATTCATTTCACAGCATTTATTGAACACTGTAGTTTCAGGGTTTGCCAGAGAAACAGAACCAATATGGGAGATGAGTTAATTAGCTAATTAATTGATTATAAGGAATTGGCTCCCTTGATTATAGAGGTTGAGAGTCCTAAGATTTGTGGCATGAATGGGCAAGCTGGAGACACAGGAGAGCTGATGGGGGAGTCCCAGTCCACGCTGGAAGGCCTCAGAACCAGGAGAGCCAGTGGCATGGTGCCAGCCTGAAGGGTGCTGTCTGGAGACTTAGGAACAGCTGGTGTTTCAGTTTGAGTCTGAAGGCAGGAAAAACAGAAGTGTCTCAGTTCAAAGACAGTAAGGCAGTAAAATATTCTCTCTTGGCGGAGGGCCAACATTTTGCTGTATGCAGGCCTTCAACTGATGGGGTGAGGCCCACCCACACTGGGGAGGGCAATCTGCTTTACTCAGCCTACTGATTCAACAGTTAATCTCATCCAGAAACTCCCTCACAGACACACCCAGAACAGTATTTGACCAAAGGTCTGGGCACCCCCTGGCCCAGCCAAGTTGACCCATAAAATCAACCATCATAGTTACCGACCATGGGCTAGACACACTTCAAGGTACTGGAGACACTGTGGTAAAGGAGTTTTGCTGCCCTGTTTTCTGTAAGAGCAAAGAACTGGGAACAATATGCAAAGAGCTTACATTTCAGAGGGAGGGATGGATCAAAAGTCAGGTCAGCACAGAAAATAAGACTTTAACAAGAAGTGAGTATTACAACAGAGGGATGCTGTTTCATTGGGCAATCAGGAAAGGCTTTTCTGGGGAGGTGACTCCAGAATGGAGATCTAAATGTGGCGGGGTGGCCACATTAGGGAGGGAATGTTCCTACTCAGCCTCCCCTCCTTGTGCCTGTCCCAGGCAGCAGGACATACCGCAGTGGTGATGGCAGTCACTGCTGCCTACATACTCTGGAGTTGGGGCTACTATTCAAGAACTAGCATTTCTCTAAGAGCCCTCCTGGAGTGTGGCAACAGGATTCCACCTGCTCGAGTAATCCTGCACATTCCCAGCACCTCTGACTGAGCCTCACACCTTTTCTGAGAGGTAGCCAGGGCTGTGTTGGTGTGCAGACATGCCCAGATGGAATTGCTCCTTCTGGGGAAGACCCCAAGTAGGAATTTGGTCTCTAGAGTTTCCTGCTTCTCATTCTCCTGAGAGAAAAAGGGAGAAGGTAAGAAGGTAGGAGACAGGCCTTTCAAGGAAGCCAGAGGCAGGAACCCCTGACCTGTCATGTCAGCCAAAGGAAATCAGTATTAATCCATTACAATGACACCATCATCAACAATAATATTTAACACGCACTGGCACTGAGTGCTAAGCACTCTATTCACATTATCACTTATTTTATTAAAAATGATAAATGTAAAGTTAAAATAGTACAGAAGATATGCAGCAAAATATAAATTCTCCTCCTATCCCAAACTCTGTTTCCCTCCTTAGGAGCAAATGTTGTTTCTTGTATATCCATCTACATGGATATGTATGTGGGCATGTCCTTCAGACAACAACAGAGGGTTACATTTCATACAGTTGATTCTGCTCCTTGTTTTTTTATGAGTAACAATATGTGTAATATATATAATTAAACCCCTTTCCTTTTGAGGGGAATTTAGGTTGTTCCCAGTTCTTTGCTCCTACAGAAAACAGGGCAGCAAAACTCCTTCTGTGTATTTCTTTGTAAAAATACAGGTGTGAGTTTATCTGTAGAATAAATTCCTAGAAGTAGAATTGCTAGGTCTTATCTCTTTAGTCCTCACAGCATCCCTAGAAAGCACTGTTATTATTTCCATTTAATATATGAGGAAACAGAGATACAGAGAGACGGAGGAGACGGAATTAAAACTAACTGCTGAGCACTGTGGAGTCTGCAAAGGGTAATGAGAAGCTAAGCCTTCTGGGACTCTAGACTTCTTGATATTAGAAAGAATTCTAGTTTCTTTACCCAGGATCCACGAGAATCTGCATCCATAGCTGGATTAATCATGATAAGATAAATTATGCTGCTGTAACAAATCAATTCTCAAATCTGAGTGTTTTAACAGGACTAAAGTTTATTTTTTGTTCTTGCAAATTCTGATGGAGGCTCTGGGTGCTCTCCTCCCTGTTTCAGGGATCCATGCTCTCTGAGATATTACCATCTCAACATGTGACTGCCAAGGGTCCTGCAGCAGGAAAAGAAACTAAGAGGTATGTAGGAGGCAAGCCAGCTCTTACTTATATGGGGTTGGAAGGGATACAGGTCACATTTGTTCACATTCCATTCACTAAAACCAGTCACATGGCCCTAACTTAATTGCAAGGGAGACTGAGAAATAGTTTTCTTTTGTCCAGGAAGAGGAAATGGTGTGGTGAGCATTAATTCAGTTACATATGCAAATATTCCATCCACATTGAACAAGAAAATAGGGAATTTTAAGAAGCTTTGCTGAGCAATGTGGATAGAATGCCCACCTCCCTTTCTCTGAGAAAATATTAGGAAAGATTCATTTGCCTTTCAATGCCTTGAGAATCAGAACCATATTTTTTCTGATGTGACACTGTCCTGAAACTGGAAAAATGGCCCAGCAACATTTGAGTTTGATTAATAATAATAAAAATACCAATGTATAAATAATTTACCTAAACTAGAGCAGACTCAGGATTATTCCTATCATGTGTCCCTCACTCATTAATTCCACTATGTTTTTCTAAAGGGAAGGGAAAGTAGGTGGAGTTCCTACAGGAATTCTGGCTTACTTTATGTATAATTCTCTTCTATCTTATTTTGCTTCATAATAAATGAAGAGTTACTCATAGGCTCTTAATCAGTAACTATGGAAATTACAAATTATTTAAGTGTTACAGTTCTCCAAAAATTGTTTGTGTTACCATTTCAGGGCCCAGTCTTGGGAGTGTGTTGGGAAAGTGCATGTCTCCAGTCTTACATGTCGTGTCAGCTAGGGCAATGCCATTGGCTCCACTGATGTTGGGGGGACCAAGCTGGGGGATGTATTGTTTCCTTCAGTTTCACTTGGCTCTCTGGCCAGATCAGTGGAGAAAGATGATAACTGAGTTGACTGAAGGTTGGCAATCTGTTGGGTAGAAGAACAGAGGGGTGGATGTTGAAGCATTAGCAAGAGTGGAGAAGGGATGTTCCAAGGGTCCAGCTGAAGAGAGGTGATCATTTGGTAATAATGATTCGGAGAAAGGTAGGAGGGGCCCAGGCGCCAAGGAGTCTCAGTCATGTCAAAGAAGAGGTATCGTGGGAATGAGGAACGGAGCGAGAAAGGAACAAGGGTGAATGAAAAATCAAGAAGGACGTGGAGGGTTGGAAGGGTCTTCTACAGAAGGTTGCATTGTCCTAAGATCCTGGCACGAGGGCTAAAGATAACCCAACCTTAGAGGTGCGCCTCGAAGCAGAGAGGGTATTTTCACATATGTGAAAGCGTCCTGGTCTGCCAAACTATTCACACTCGTTATTTTGACAGGGAGAGAGATGCTGGCTATTCATTTATACACCTCTGTATTAATCGGCATGTTGCAGTGACCAGAATGGCTTCTGTAGTCTGAAAGGAAATCTATGGAAGTCTAGAAGAATTTAAGACAATTAAAAAAACTTATAAAGAAAACTGATAATTTAGAAGAAGTGCTTGCCATACAGTAAGTGCTTTATAAACGTTATGTTTCTACGTGATCACTATTACCATGGTTAATGGCAACACTCTTCATGCCAAACAAACTTAGTTTTCTGATCTAATTCCTGCTGTGGCCTCTCCCCTGTCCTCTGACTCCCGTGCTGCTGGTGGGTGAGCAATGGAGCTCATTCCTACATGCTTTCCTTCCTCCTTACTGAGTTGTGTTCCTGGGTCATGGAATGATAAGGTCCCAGTATTTGGATTTGGGCTTAGCGGGAGAGAAGACCCCACTTAGGTTTCATGAGCAGCTGCTCCATCTCTTCATTAACAGACATTTATTGTCCTTGGTAGATATTGTTGTTTTTCTACCCAACACCCTTTCTCTGACTTTCCCCTGCCGACAGAATCTTGATTTTGTTCAGGCGGCAATGTGCCTGGCTCCAGTCCTCTTCCCCTTTGATAAGGATTCGTTTAGATGTGGGCCAGCTCTGGCGAATGAGGTCAAAGTGATGTCGGCTGGGAATTCCGGGAAACTCTTCCTCCCTGGTAAGATCGAGCAGCCCTGTAGCTGCGAGCCCTCTTGCTTTGTGCATTGCCCTAGGAGGGTGAGGAGGATGTGATGGCTTGTTGCTGGGACAGCCACCCCAATACGAGAGCCCACTCGAGGCTGGGAGCGTGGATGGATTCCAGGAGCAGATGTTCTTGATGACACAGCTGAGTCGCCCTCCTCCAATCTACCGACAGATTTCTTACATAAACAGTAAATACTATTATGGCTTAACTCATTGTTGGGATTTCTCTTACCTGCAGCTGAAAACATTCCCAACTGGAACAGTGCCCTACCCTGTGCTGGATGCTGGGGTGTAGAGCTGAATCAGATAAATCTCCTGCACCCAGGGAGCTCACAGCCTGGTGGAGAAGCACCTCTTGGGAGCTGCCTCTGGGCGTGAACAAAGTGCATGGATAGTACTGAGCTGGGAGGGTGTGGTGGTGTGTAAGTGTCTGTGGGACACCCATGGTCCCACTCATCCTTGGGTCCCATCATTTTTAGTCCCACCAGACTCTCAGGACATGAGCTGTGATTGCCAGGAACTGGGTAGCTCTCTCTTTGAAGGTAGACACTCGCTTTTCAGAGAAGCATTCAGATTACACAGGGGCTACAAATCAACACATTATTTTAGGCCATTTCTGGGCCACAATATTATCCTCCTCTTAGCTATTTACTGCATGCAAATTGTCCTCACCATGCAAATCAGTCACTTTATGCAAATCATCTACCATATGTTCCCAAGCCCCAGCACCTGTGCCAGGCAGAATCCGATGATTCAGGCCTTGGAGCATTAAAGTGCAAACACTTAGCTCAAGTAATCTCTCAGGGGGGTGGAAGAGAGTGGAACATTGGATGATGTGAGGGCAGCCTCTGCAAACAGCCTGCCTGCCTTAGAGGACATGCTGAACTCTGCTGCCTTCCCACCTCCTCTTCCCTAGCTACCTGCAAGCCCCTTCCAGGTGGTAATGACTATTTGGAGTAAATATTTTGATGTGAGTGGAATGATTAAGTCCTGACTGGCTCTGCACAGAACCTTAAGGCAATTAGGTTTCCCAGTCAGTGTGGAGCACATCATTGTGCCTGGCTGGGCTCAGCTAGGTGCTGTAAGGAGCCTGCTTTTCTAAGGCAGGTCTCCTGGGGGATGGTGTGAAGCCATGGCTGCTTAACCTTAGATGAACCCTGCAGCCACCTGGGGAGTTTTAAAAACTACTCGTGCCCGAATCCCACCCTCAAGTATTCTGAGTTAATTGATGCAAGTTGTGATTATTTCTTAGGTTTGGGGATCTGCGGCCACACAGCTGAGCTGTAATTCAAGGACACATCTTCAGAGAGGACACAGAACACTGCACCCCAATACTGTTGAGTTCCTCTTCTGTTCTTGCGTGTTAGCCAGTGGCCCCACGATAGAGTATTACAACATTGGCCCCTTCTGTGGACACCAGGTGGGAAAAACTCCAGACACGTTTCTGTTTAACCTGTAATTTAAGCACTCCGACCCTGATGGAAGATAGCATTAGTTTGGTTTTATTGAAAACTCTGCCTTAGGAAGGAAAAGCGCCTCACCTAAAGTCTCCCAGCTAGAGAGTAGCAAAGATGTATCTGATAGCCTCCAGTTGTACAGCTGCTCAGGCAGTCCTAAGACACCACTCATTTTTTCTAAGATTTAAGTCTTGTCATGGCCACCCCACTCCTGGTTCCAAACCGGGGACCCTGCACCTTAAAACTCTGCTCCTCAGGCTGTTGTCCTGACCCTCTGTGGACAGGAGGTCCAGCACCACCTGAGGGGCCCAGCCAGGTGGGCAGGAAGAGCCTTCCCCTGGACTCCACGAGCCAGGCCTGGAAACAGGGGAGCTGCCTGCCAGAGGAAGGTCCTCGGTGCCAAGTGTCCTGTCACTGGGTTGGGGGCTCTGAGTGGGGGAAATTAACAAGGAAAGCAATGGAGGAGGATGCGTTTGGGACCCAAAAGACCAGAGAGTTCCAGGGCAGGCTCTGCTCTTCCCTTTGACCCTGGAGAGGTCTCCTTACCTCTCTGAGCTTCAGATTCCTAATTTATAAGATGCAGCTTATAGCCGCATCTTCCTTTTGGGGTCCTGGTGGGGTGACCTAAGGTAATGGCTGTAACGTGCCTAGAACAGGGCCTGGTGCATAGCAGGGGTTCACCTTCTGTTAATTCGTTTCCTTTCCCCTTTCCCTTGATTTCCTTTGGTACAGATGACATAGGTTGTGATTTTTACCGAGTTTGTTGCTAAATAGCAGACAGGACACAAAGGATGTAATCACAGAGAAGTTGAAATGGTGACATTATTGATTTAATTCCCTAATGTTAAAAAAATCAAGCTCCTAAAGGAGCCTTTCGATGGAGCACATTGTGTGGTTCTGGAAACGCCAGCAGGGCAAGTATGGCGCCTGCTGTTCTCCATCACAAATCCGCGTCTCTCTGGTTGTTCCGAGGGCCACAGGGAGGGGGCGCTCAGGGACTCCCCGGCTGGGCACACCCCCTAGGAGCCCCACAGCTCTTCCCTCCCTGCCATTCTTGGGGTGTGGCCTCTGAGTTCTCCACCACTGCTCTGATGCTGCAGCGTCCCACCGAGGTCTCCGCGTGGCTGACCTAGGAGATAGTGGACCAAGGAAGGAAGGAAGGAAGGTGTGGATAAAGGGAAGGTTCCTATGGCCAGGATTCTCACCCGGCCCTGGTCGGCTACCTCACTGCACACGTGTGGGCCATATGTTATTATTGACTCTATATAAGAGCTCCGCCCAGTGCTCTGGGCGACACCGTGGCACGGCTGCAAGGCTACAGGAGAGCAGAGGCTGGAGTGGTGGCAGCATCGAGGACAGAGATTGAGATGGCTGTGGGGTGGTGAGGCCCAGAGGCAGAGACCAGCTTGCTGCGTGCAGACTCGCTCTGAGTGGACGGGATTCTAGTGATTGACCTGCCACCGTGGGAATAAAGTTGGGTATAACCCTTTCACCCCAAGAATGTTCCATTGTCATTTCTCAGTCACATTGAATCCATAGTGAACTTGCCTGGGGCTGAAACCCATTGTCAAGACAGAAGGAATGAATGGTTCCCAGGTCTTGGAACCAGAGCACAGTTTCCTCACTTTCCAGAATGACTGGGGTCCTATGGCTTTCTGTGCATGGGGGCTAGGAGGGTTTGCTAAGGGTTGGCATGTTCTCTGTGGAGTGGAAAGGGTGGCGCTAGGGGAGCTGGTCAATTTGGATTAAGGTCCTGATTCCAGCATTTACGACTTCCATGTGCTTAGGCCTCCCTGAGCTTCAGTGGAAGAAGCCGGGAATCAGAAGGGTCGCACATTGGATACTTTGAGTGAGAGCCAGCGTCCCAGACCCCAGTCTCTAAAGCCACCACAGGGTCCAGTTTCCCAGATGAGAATGCCTCTTTCCATCTTAAATTGGAATGTTTTTCACCTCCTACACCCTGCCCCCACCCCACCTGTCCCCTTCCTCCTTCTTCAGTTAAGGATGGGCCATGTCCAGGGCCGGCTTTCAGCGAATGATGATGTTTCTGTATGTACGACCATGGGCAAGTCGCTCATTCTCTGTATCTCAGGGTCACCTTGTATAAAGGGAGGAATGCAGTGGGACCCACCTCATGCCCTAAAAGGTTACATTCATGGGTCTGGGATGAGGACTGGGACAGCTTTGTGCCTGCCCTCAGGTGTGCCTGCCCATGTAATTAGGGGTCTGGGAACCAACCTGATAATTATAACGCTCTCACAAGTGCCAGAGAGGTGTGTGCCACGTGTCATGGAGCTCAGAAGGCTTCACGCAGGGCATATTCTTAAGAATAGAATGAGAATTTTTGGCAGGCAGACAGGATGGAGAACTTGCAGGCAGAGGGAATGGTACGAATGGCTGCTCAGAGGTGTGGAAGACCGCTGCATGTTTGGAGACAGGTAGATGGTGTAGCCAGGCAGGTGTGGCTGTATAGTGAGAGGTTGTGTATGGACTGTCAGTGCTGACTCCCTGGGTTCAGATCTCATTTCTGCTATTTCTTATCTGTGTGACCTTTGGCACATCTCTTAATCTCTCTGTTTTTCAACTTTCCCATATGCAAACTTGTGAGGATAATAGCAGTACCTACCTTAAAGGATGGCTTTTAGGGTTAATCGGATATTCATCCTAGAATAGAGTAAGTGCTATATAAATGTTACCTGTTATTATTACCCCCACCTGTTTTGAATATGGCAATTTCTTCTCTCCCCACTGCTGAGCTGTGAGCTCCTTGGGGGTAGAAACTATGCCTTGCTCGCTTCTGTCTCTCCCACGGGGCTTTACGCCACGTTGGTTCTCAATAAAGGCATACTGAACTGACTTAGTGTCTGACAGGGTGATACATATAATCAATTAAACTTTTTCTTTTTCTTGGTTCTGGAGAAGGAAATGTAAAGTTCCTTCCTTCCTGATTATGCTTTTTTTGTGTTGCTTGACATCAGATAGGGTAAAGGCAGGCAGCAGAGGTGGGCTATTTCCTGGGCCGTGGCCTCTTGCTAGTTGCATTCACATACGCGACTTTGCTCACTCCTTCCGACAGCCTGTGGAGCAGAGGTCTTCACACCCACTTACTAGAGGAGGAAACTAGGGCTCAGACAAGTGAAGCGACTCACCCAAGGTCACTGAGATAAGTGACAGAATCAGAATTCTAGCTCTAGGCTTATCTATGCTGAAGCCTGCCGTGGCCTCTGTGGTAGGAACCAGTATTTAGAGGTTATTCGGGGGCACTTTTTTCCAGTCATTCCCTATTCATACTCTGTCTTTTCTCCAAAGCCACCGTCATCCTGTGGACGTGGTCTCAGAGCTCATCCGCTCATTCTCAGCCTGAGGAGTGCCCATTAGAGCTCACGTTTCTTCCTGTTGTGTTTGTGGGACAGCCCTCTTCTCTCCACTGTGGCTTGACTTAACGACTGCAGATTTCAAGTTTGGGGAGACCCACTGTTTGTGCTTGTTGTTAAATTACAGTTAAAATGAGGTTTCCTGGGCTATCTTGATGCCTACCTGGAGAATTTCAGCCAAGAGTCTCCTGGGTGTGAATGGAAAGACTGTTGGTTTTAATGGCTGTGGACATTGTTATTGAGAACGGAACAAAGGCAGGGACAGAGGCCACCTACCCTTCCAGGAAAAGTGTCCTTGGGGAGTAGGGCACTTGGCTGGAGGCAGGACAAAGTCTCCAATCTGGGCTCAGGGTGGCAGCTGGGCTGAAGCTGAAATAATTTTGAATAAGCCTCAGAATGGTGTCTATTTAAAACATTCTGATTCCTTCCCTGGAAATCCACCCAAGTTCTTTGGCGTGGAGGACTAAACAGAAAGAACCTGGTCACTCCTTCGGGCTGGGAGAAATCGTTGCAAATACAGCCAGTGCAGGGAGGTATCTCCATCCCACGGAAGGTGGCTGTCTTGTGGGAAAGTGGAAGTTGCCGATTCCAGTCACCAGATGGCAGAGTGGAGGGCAGCGCTTGTGATAGTCTGGGTGGAACTTGACCTGTGGGAGGGAAGCCGGAGGGGCTGGAGCTGCCAGGGATGCTCCAGTGAGGACCCAGCTGGTCTGGCCTGGCGGAGGAGGGGCTTCTCAAGAGGAGAGGAACAGTCAGTCGTCCTATGTCCCTAACTCAGGGACTGGTCTCAGAATTCAGGGGCCTTGGATGCTGGGAAGCCAGTATCCCCTGGAGATCATGGCTCCTGCTTCCCCCTGCCCACTACCCCCACCCCTGGGCTCAGTCCATCCGCCAGGAGCCCCCAGCAGATGGGAAAGGAGGAGGAGCTTATCTTTTGGATGTGTGTGGTGTACACGTTGCCGGAAACGGGGATGTGGCTTCCAGTAGTGGCACTTACACTAGGGCAGGAACCCTCTTCTCAGCCCTGGACACTAGCTCGGGCCTGGCCAGAGTCCTCAGCAGCCACTCCCTGATCACTCAGAGAGGGGTCTGGCAGCTCTCTGAAGACCAGAGCAACTGGGCTGTTGGCTTTTGTAATTTTACCAAATAAAAGGGCAAACTATACACTGGAACAAAGTTCACTCCTGCTCCATCCTCAGGATACTGTGTCTGGAGATGAATTAGAAGCTGATTTGACATGCATTTTAAATAAAAGGTCAAAGGCATTGCAACTCAAGGCATTCCTCTCTGTTTCATGAGGCCTGGTAGCCTGTGTCACAAGGGCCTCCCGATGAGAGAAGGGGACACACACTCGTGCTTAGGGGCCAGGCGGTGGGCTGGGGGTGGGGGCAGGCGGTGCTCTCCTCTCCCTTCTCTCTGTGAAGTGGGCAGTGTTATTATGATCATTCCTGTCTAACGGATGTGGAAAGTGAAGCTCAGAGGGTGTATTAGTAATTTATTGCTGCACAACAAATCACCCCAGAATTTAGTAGCTTAAAATAACAAACATCTGTTATCCCATGCAGTTTCTGTGCACCAGGAATCTGGGAGTGGCTTGGTGAGGTGGTTCTAATGTAAGGTTTCATGAGGTTGTGGTTGAGATGTTCGGCTTGGACTACCATCACTGAGTGCTAGACTGGGGCTGGAGAGTCTGCTTTCGGGATGCTGACTCACATGGCTGTCGGCAGGAGGCCACAGCTCCCCGTGCAATGCTAGTGAGCCCTCCAGAAGGGGCCTGAGGGTTGGTCTGACGGGCTGTGTGCTTTCCAAGGCTAATGAGCCAAGGGACAACAAGGGGAAGCCACGTGTGTTTTTATGAACTAGCCTCAGAAACTACATAGCATCACTTCTGCCATTTTCTGTTGGTCACACAGACCAACCATGATACAATGGAGGGGGCTCTACAAGGACATGAATCAGTAGACACGAAACATTCTTGAGACTGGCCACCACAGAGAGCTCCGGTAACTTGGTCATCAAGGGGAGAGACTGCACTTCAGTCAAGGTACCTCTACATATAAGGAGAGGCCTTGGAGTGACATTCAGATAGGCTGAAGATTCGAAAATCCATGTTTTACCCATTTACTGAAAAAATTAAAAGTCGCTGGTTATTGTTTATCAGGATATGGAGAAATAATCACTTTCCTTCACTGTTGGTAGAAATATCAAAATTTGAACTTTTCTTATACTCTGACTCAAACACCCTCCTTCTAAGATTCTATTATATGTGTAGATAATATGTTACATATTATAAGTGTACGTATATAGTCTCACACACAACACATACACAAGTTCTTCCACTAATGGCCTTGTTTTGGTCTAGAATCCAATTTAAGACTCAGCATTCTATTTAGTTGGTATGTTTTCTTAACTTTCTCTAATCTCGGAGGTTTTCTCAGCGTTTTGTCTTTGCTTTCATTTTTTTTCTTTTTTTTTGGCCCCTCATGCCTTGATACTCTTGAAGATTACTGGTCATTTGTTTTTTAGAAAGACCCTTAATTTGCTTGTCTGGTGTTTTCTCATGATTCAATTGAAGTTATCCTTTGCTGGCAGGAATACCATGGAAACAACGTGCCGTGCTTCTCGGGGCATCATATCACTGGTGTTGATATGTCTTATTACCTCTGATTTAACATATGTCTGCCCGGTTTATTCACTGTAAAGTTATATTTTCCTGTGTGTGCTTACTTAATAAGTACCTTGTAGGGGAGATACTTTGAAGTTATGCAAATATCCTGTTTCTCATTGTACTTTCAATGGTACTTGCTTGTGACATTTAGTGCCATGAAGTTTGCCTACTGGTGGTTTTCTATTTCCATCATTCCTTTTACATTTATGAACTGGTATTCTGTAAGGTGGAGCTGTCTCATCCCCCTAATTTATTTATTCAATGATTTATTTATACCAGTATGGAAAATAAGTGTTTTTAGAAATCTGTTTTTTATGAGATTAGCACAAATTAAACATTTTGAATTTTGAAGGTTTTTTTTTTTTCAGCAAGAGAGGACCAATAATTTTTGGCAAAACAATCCTCTATCATGCAGGGCAAGAGAGAGCAGGGGCTTATGGGGTTAGAAGTCCAGCCTTGGGGGCCAGAACAGAGCATGAGTTTCCTTGCAGCCTAGAGATTCTTTATTTCATTTTACAGATGATGAAACAGCTCAGAGAAGTTAATTGGCAAATCATGCAGGAGCTGGGGTTAGAACACACATCGGTCTGATTTCAGAGCTCACATGCATTCCATCAGCCTCCTTCAAACATCGGTGGGAAGTGAACCCAAAGGCGCCTGAATTTCTGCACCTATGAAGTCTCCTAACTGTGTTGACCTGTGACCCCATCTTCTCTTCCACTGGGGGTGGGGACTCGGTCTAGAGACTCTGCCCTGGGCAGCCTGAGCTGCTATTCTCCAGACTCACATCATCTGAATCTCAGAGATAAGGTTTTCTTTTAAAGAGCCTTTAAGGTCTTCCCCACCTGAGCATGACTCCATCCGACTACAGTTCTCATCTGCATGTATCTTAATTCTTTTTCAACACAGATTAGAAATCAATTGTGGGCGGGTATGTGTGTGAATGTGCACACATGTGTGCATGTGTGTATTGCATGGTGGTGGGGGTTCGTGAAAGGGAACCAGGTAAAACACTCCCAATACTGGGGGCCAATTCAAAGCCCATAGTTCCCAGCAGGCATCTCCCATCAGGCTTGTCAGTGTAATGCACTGAAAGCTCATGTCCTCTTTGAGTTTCTTGCCCTGTTCCGACTTCACTTCTCTGCTTTAATATCAGAGGGGCAGCCTTATTTGACCCCCAGGGCTACCCCACACACCCTGCCCCATCACACTGACTTATAGCACCTGTGTCCTCCTTCATAGCAGTGTCCCCAGGGCACCGGTATTTCAGCAGTTATTTTGACTTATGACTGATGTCCTTACTAGCCAAAAAGTACCATAGTAGACAGTCACCCTATCTCCTCTTAGGAGAAAGAAAGGTGAGCTCCCATACGTAAGAATGTGGCTTGGGAAGTGTCATCTTTCTCTAATTTGCGTGTTGGTATTTCATACCAGTTAGCTCAGCAAAAGGGGATTTACTATAGAAGCTCTGAGTTTTCTGAAAACAGAAAGGTTACAAGCCTTTGAATCCACACAGAATTTGAGGATTGATTTTTATATTTTTGATCTTTATAAAGGGTAGGCAGCGGATCATACTGTTAAATAGCAGGGCAGATGTCCTTATTAAGGTTCCTAAAGTTGTGAGTTCTCAGAAACCGTGGGCTGAACACACCCGAACAGGTGAAGGGGCTGAAACAGCCCTGTGGTGTTATCAAAAGAGCCACAAGGTGGCGCCGCTGCCTCCCGGCCTGACCGTAGAGACCCTGCCGGCAGCGCTGCAATAATGTAAAAAGCTCCCTGCGAGTGAGAAGTGACTGCCTGACGGTACCCTGCTTGACTGGCCTTGAATTTTGGCTAATGATGGAGACTTCCTCACAGTGAAGACTTTGGGAGAAGGCCTCAGTGAAAGGTTTGTCGCCTTGGCTGTGCTAGCTGAAGGCTGGGTCTCCCCTAAGAAGGAAAATGGCTGTGCCCTGACAAGGGGGCCCCGTTCCCCAGAGCCGTCAGCACGGTGAGCCCTCCAGCAGCCAGGCTCCCATTGGCTGTTCTCTCTGTCCCTGCCTCAGACGGGTTTGGCCCTGTCCTGGCTCCTTGCATCCGCCCTGTGAGTTAGCTGTCGTACCGCTGAGCTGGTTCCATCGGTGTCTTGAGGGTCCCCTCTTGTTTGAAGCCTGCATGCCCACTGGCCTGCATCTGGCTCTTGCCGTGTGCTGGAAACTGGGGACACAACTGCAAGTAAGACAGCCAGGGATCTGGACTGGCGTTTCTTCTCTGGCCCCTGTCCTGGTCCAGCCTGGTTCTAGCCAGCCCTTGCCCACAGTGGGGACTCCTTTCCCCTCTGCCTCAGTTTCTGGCTGGGGTCTCACTGTGCCTGAGTGCATATCTCGCACGGTTTGATTATCTGAATTGTAGCTTTAATCTTGGCTTTAAGCTAATCTCGAGGAGCCTGCCATTCCTTAGCCACCTCATCTGATCGGCAAGGAATCTGCCCTGATTTAGGGTGACTAAGGGACCCCACTTGCTGGGGACTGAAGGTAGGTAGTCCCAGGATGTAGAACTTTCAGTTTTAAAACAAGGACTGATGGTTTCCTGGGATGTGGGACATTCAGTGCTAAAACTTGGAAAATCCTGGGCAAATGTTGATGAGCTGGTCACTCCAGGTCAGTTTCCCCAGGCATGTGTCTGACAGGCCTGTCCTCCTCTCCCTCCCACCACCCCGTGTTTCTGGGTCCCAGCTACTGGGCTGTGGGATGCAGTGATAGCCCTGCCTGTCCTGTGCTCACTGTCACCTTCACAGCTAGGTTGGGAGCATGGCTTAGCATGAACAACCACCTGAGCAAGTCACTTAACCTTTCAGCCTCAGTTTCTTGTTGTAAAATGGGTATAGTTACCCCGTCTCACAGATTTGTTGGGAGGATTAAGTGGGATCACGCATAGAAAGTGTTGGATATGAATGTAGACATGTGGGCCTAGCAAGAGGTCGAAGACGCATTGAGTGAAAAGCAAATGGCAGAGCGGTGTGCGTCTAATGTCCAATCGGCTGGAATGCAGAGGGCAGGGCCAGCGGGGGGGGGTGGAGGTGTGTGGCTGGGTCTGGCAAGAGCCTAGGAGTAGACAGGGGCCTGATCACCTATGACCCTGGGAGCTTCCTTAAGGCGATCAGATTTTACTCTGATTTTAAGCAGGGAAATGACCCAGTCAGGGGTGGGTTTCAGGAAGACCCTCCACCTCTGACTCACCCCCAGTTGCTGAGTGGATATAATGTCAGTTATACAGCAACCACACAAAAATAATCCCCTTTTCCTTATGATCACTGCATTCTTTTTTCCTCTACAGCCTCTCCTGTCTCTTTACCTCATTTATTTATTCAGAAAATGTGTGAGCGCATACTCATTACGATGGGGAGCTTAAGCCGCTGGGAGGGGGCCCGGATGCCCGGGGCCTCTAGCTCTGAGCCAGTCCGAGGCTGATCTGTAAGATCCTGGCTGAGCTCTGGTCCCCAAGGCTTCCTGTAGATCAGACCACGGTGAAAGGGCCAGTGGAGGCTGAGTGACTGGCCCAGACAACGTGCAGGCCCTGAGGTGCAGGCTCTCCACGTCAGGTGAGCTCTGAGCATGCACCCTTTTGAGCCTTGCTACTGAGACTCCAGAATCCCCTTGCTTCCGAGCCCTGCTCTTCCAGGTTCTTCATGCTAATGCCTGCTCCAGGGCTGAGGACTGGAAACTGAGGCAGGAGGAGGGCAGCTCCAGGTTTGGGGAGGGGCATGGATACATTCAGACACCATCACACTCCAGATGGAGTCAGGGCTGGTACCCTGTCCCTGGCGTCCCCTGATGAGTGGCACCAGACCCTGGCTCCACCCTTTCAGCTGCCAGGACCTTCCCACTCATCCAGCACCTGCCGGCCCACAAGGCATCACTGAGGCTCGAGGCCTGTGCTCAGCCTCCCCTACCTTCTCCCTGCTCTGACCTGTCTGTTTCCCTAGTTCCTCTTTGTTTCCATGACCCTGACTTCAGTGCAGACCAGCGGTTTACACTCGCCACCCTCATGTCTGAACCCACAGATCTGCCTTTTTTTATTCCTCTGGCAGTCTTGGGTAGAACTTGCTGTCTGAGATCTGTCCCCAAAGATGCCTGTTCCTGGTGGCTGGTGGTCAACCAGGACAGCCAGTCTCATGTAAGGTGTGTGTATGGGAGGGGACTTGGGGGGCCACTGTAGGACTTGGTAGAAGCGGAATCAAGGTTGGGTTAGGTCAGGATGAGGGGTCCCTGGGAATCAGGCCAGGGGTGGGCCATGGGGGGCCTCACAGGGTTTCCCCAGTGGGACCATTCCTGGGGCAGCCCGAAACCCCATGTTTAGGATTTGCCAAGTTGGGAACTGGAGAGGTGTCTGGCTGTCCAAGGCAAGAGTGGGTGACTAGTTAAAACTGATGCTGGGGAATTTTGTCAAGTGTTTTATTGGTTCAACAGCATTTTTTTCCCTTGGACGTGATGCTGGAGGGACAACCGATGGTGCCAACTCCACAGTCCTACCTCAGCCCCCTGCAAGGAATTCACAGTTCAATACCCTGGTTTTGTGCAGCCTAAGGAGAGAGATTCCATGGCAGCCACAAGACTGAGCTGTGACCTGCAGCCAAGCCAGGCCCCAGAGGGCAGCCAGATCAGCCAGCATCACTGTGAGATGATGGGACCAGGGATGAGAGAGCCGGAGAGCTGCCATCGGCGGCCCGCCAGGGGAAGGGGCGCACCCAGAGGCTGCTTGCTGCTGAAGGACAGAGAGAAGGGATAACTGTAGAGAGAGGGCCCAGGGCTTGCTCTTCCCCCTGAAGCACCACCTGCTAGCTGGGACCCCCTCCCCCCACCCGTCCCAGCCGCCTTCAACTCCTGGCTGGGCTGCAGACAGGCCGTTGCTGAGGACGTATGTCCATGGAACCACGGCTCTGCCCTTTCAGACACAGAAGTGTTATGCATCATTGGGAAAGAACAGAGAAGTCAGCATGGATTCCCACACAGGAGGCTAATTAACCTTTGAGAACTTCAAATTTTCTCATCTGTAAAGTCTTTTTTTTTTAAATAATAATTTTCTTGCAAATTTGCTCTGAGAATTAAATGAGATAAACAGTTTCAATAGATCTGGCACAGTGTCTGGTTCACAGTGAGCACCTGATTCTAGACCCACTAAGCTCACAACTTCCAGACTTGTTTCATAAACCTTGGTCTTTCTTCCAGACCCCAAGGTCATACCGGGAATTGTCTGCTGGGCCAATCACCTGAGCTTCCGCTGTGTCCGGCCCCGTGCAGCATCACAACCTCCCCGTCCCTACACTCAACCGACGTTCATGAAGGTGTCAGTGCTAACGATCAGTGGCCATCTTTCACATTTGTGGGGGTCTTTCACAGAGTTTCCACATCTATTATTTTAGTTTAAGGGGCATTAAATCTTTTCTGGAACAAAGATGGGCTATACATTAACTTTAAAGCAAACCCACTTATATAATCTTGACAAGAACCCTGATTTGTTATTGTCCTCATTTTATGTATGAGAAAACATTTACCCAACAATAAAACTGGGTATCATCTTGTACTCCCCGCCCCCTTAGTTTCTCTCACTACGAGCCAGACTCCCTACCCCTGTTGCCGCTGTCGGGTCATTCCTTCTTGCCTCTCATTGGAGTCTTACTAGAGTTCTCTCTGCCTCAAATGCCCTCCCTCATCCTCCTGCCCACAGCGATTGTTCTAAGAGTAAAAGGTAATCATGCTACTTCTCTGTTTAAAAAGACGCAAACCAGCCCCAAATGCCCTTGGGGAGAGTCCCCATTCTTTAGCGTGCTGCCCAGGGTGCTCCACGGTCAGGCACCTGTCTGCCTTCCCCACATTATCTTGCATCACACCATGCCTTGTCCCGCACTAAGCATTTCTTCTTATACACTGGGGTGGGCTCTGCTCAGCCCGATCGTATATATCTTTAAAAAAATAATTAGTTCAACTCTTTTTCTGTTTTCAAACGAATTCATCCCTCTTATCTTTCATCATTCTTCCCATCCCCTCTAGTTAGGATTTCTTGTCCGTGGTGGTTTCCTGTTCTGCTCCCCACCCCAGGTGGGCTCAGTGGGAGTGGGAAGAACATCCCAGCAGAAGTCTCCTTGGCCTGTTTGGGTCTTACACTTCACCTCCGCAGTGCATGGTCACCTCTTGCAGCCCCAGGGACTGGTAGAGCTGTGTGTGCCTGTGAATCCTAACCTGCCCTGGCTGACCACAGCCAGCAGGAGGCGGTCAGTCTGTAGTGTCCCCCAGGTTTTGAAGACTGTGAATTTAGCTTCACACATTTACAAGACCTGAAGTCCTTCTATGTTTTTCTCCATTCGGACCCCTATTTGGATCTCTCTTGGGGGGTCTACTGTTGGCGTCAATTCTGAAACTAACAGGCAGGCACGTCCTGTTTCTTTTATCATGCTATTTTAAAGTGCGGTTTTGGTCCTAGACAACATTGTGTGTGGTCCCAGGCAATCTTGCTTGGTAACTGTGGAGTAATAAAAGAAACCCACAAATCCTATTAGTTTAGGATTGCACTATTAGTATTGTACCAGTGTGCAAAGATGCATGAGTAAGAATGCTCATTGCAGCCGTGATCGTAAAATCCAAAATTGAAGACAACTGAAATGGCAGTCAGTGGTGGACTTATTAAATACACACGGTTATACCCATGTAACTGAAATTATGTCACCACCTAATATAAAAAGTTGACGTTTATATGGTTAAGGGAAAATAACGAATTTTATGTCAAGTATGAAAGCATGATTCGATTTCAGTTAAAAAGAGATGATTATACAAATATATGCTCTTCTAAAGCAATCTACAGATTCAGCGCAATCCCTATCAAACTACCAATAGCTTTCTTCAATGAACTGGAACAAATATTTCTAAAATTCATATGGAACCACAAAAGACCCCGAATAGCCAAAGCAATCCTGAGAAGGAAGAATAAAGCAGGGGGGATCTCACTCCCCAACTTCAAGCACTACTACAAAGCCACAGTAATCAAGACAGTTTGGTACTGGCACAAGAACAGACCCATAGACCAGTGGAACAGAATAGAGAGTACAGAGATTAATCCAGACATATATGGTCAATTAATATACGATCAAGGAGCCATGGACATACAATGGGGAAATGACAGCCTCTTCAACAGCTGGTGTTGGCAAAACTGGACAGCTACATGTAAGAGAATTAAACTGGATCATTGTCTAATCCCATACACAAAAGTAAACAAAATGGTTAAAGACCTGAATGTAAGTCATGAAACCATAAAACTCTTAGAAAAAAATATAGGCAAAAATCTCTTGGCCATAAACATGAGCAACTTCTTCATGAACATATCTCCCAGGCAAGGGAAACAAAAGCAAAAATGAACAAGTGGGACTATATCAAACTAAAAAGCTTATGTACAGCAAAGGACACCATCAGTAAAACAAAAAGACATCCTACAGTATGGGAGAATATATTCATAAATGACATATCCGATAAAAGGTTGACATCCAAAATATATAAAGAGCTCCCACACCTCAACAAACAAAAAACAAGTAATCCAATTAAGAAATGGGCAGAGGACATGAATAGACACTTCTCCAAAGGAGAAATTCAGATGGCCAACAGGCACATGAAAAGATGCTCCACATCGCTAATCATCAGAGAAATGCAAATTAAAACCACAATGAGATATCACCTTGCACCAGTTAGGATGGCCAACATCCAAAAGACAAACAACAACAAATGTTGGCGAGGATGTGGAGAAAGGGGAACCCTCCTACCCTGCTGGTGGGAATGTAAATTAGTTCAACAGCTGTGGAAAGCAGTATGGAGGTTCCTCAAAAAACTCAAAATAGAAATACCATTTGACCCAGAAATCCCACTCCTAGGAATTTACCATAAAAATGCAGCAGCCCAGTTTGAAAGACATATCCGCTCCTATGTTTATTGCAGCACTATTTACAATAGTCAAGAAATGGAAGCAAGCTAAGTGTCCATCAGTAGATGAATGGATAAAGAAGAGGTGGTACATATACACAATGGAATATTATTCATCCATAAGAAGAGAACAAATGCTACCATTTGCAACAACACGGATGGAGCTAGAGGGTATTATGCTCAGTGAAATAAGCCAGGCAGAGAAAGACAAGTATCAGATGATTTCACTCATATGTGGATTATAAGAACAAAGAAAAAACTGAAGGAACAAAACAGCAGCAGACTCACAGAACCCAAGAATGGACTAACAGTTACCAAAGGGAAAGGGACTGGGGAGGATGGGTGGAAAGGGAGGGATAAGAGGAAAAAATAGGCATTATGATTAGCAGACATAATGTAGTGGAGGGGCAATGGGGAGGGGTGTACAACAGAGAGAAGACAAGTAGTGATTCTATAGCATCTTACTATGCTGATGGACAGTGACTGTAATGGGGTATGTGGTGGGGACTTGATAATGGGGGGAATCTAGTAACCATAATGTTGCTTATGTGATTGTATATTAATGATACCCCAAAAATTTTTTTAATGTAAAAAAAAAAAGAAATCACGGTATTGTTCATAACCTAGAAACATTTTGAAAGAATATTCAAACTGTAACTTAAAAAGTTAAGGAAGCAGGGAGTGGTATGGGGTGGAAATAGAGAAAATAGAGACCTTTATCATCTAAGTCATATATTACTCAATTCTACTTTTTTACTTATAAAAGTTTATTACTTTTATAATCAGGAAAAAAGCTTTAAAGGTTTTATCTTCTGGGAGGCAACCCAAACTATTATCATTGGAAAATTCATCACCCTTAATACTAGAATCACTAAGCAGGAAGAGGGACATAAACTTCTAGATAAGTAAATAAAACATAAAAGTAGGATTCCTGGCAATTTAAATGGACAGAAGTAAAAAGTAATACGAAAGCACAATTATATGTACAAGAGCAAATAAGAGGACACAGGGTAGTGTTAACGCCCACCGTAGCCAACAGCATATTACGGGAGGGAAATCTAGCATTTATCTTGCTGTGCTTCTGTGGAAAATACAGTTTGCAAAAGACTTGAAAGGAGTAACCAGATCTTAGAATTTGTGGAGCATGTAGTTTAATGCAATTTCAGTTTTGATTTCTGTTTGAAACAAAAATTAAATTTTGTTTTTTAGTGATTTGGCTTGTGTGTGTGTGTGTGTGTGTGTGTGTGTGTGTGTCAACTTTTCTGGTAGTTTTTTATTATTAGATTTCATTGTATTGTGTTTGAAAAACGTGCTATATGCTATTTTTACTTTGGTGAATTTACTAAGGCTTTCTTTATAATAATTTCTGTAAATACTCCACTGATACTTCATACTCTTCTAAAACACTATGGCTTTTTTGAGGTTGTAGACGTGAAACTTATCTATTGGATCTATCTTACTAATTTCACTAGTCAGGTCCTGTGTAGTCCTGCTTATTTTTAGTTCCCTTGATATTTCATGGGATAAGAACTGCAAGTCCCTTTTTTATCTTTCAAGTTCCTGTATTTACAGCAGTGTTTTTATTACATATTTTGATGACACCTGCTACTTAGTACTTAAAGGCCCAAGATGTCTACATTTTCATTGCGGAACAAAACTTTCATTATAATTGGCTCTCTTCTTCCAGTTTCCTATCTTTTTACGTTGATTAAACTCTTACTATCAAGAACATTGATTTTTTAAAAATATCACAGCTTTATTGAGATGTAATTCACATACCATACAAGCCATCCACTTAAAGTTACAATTTGATGGGTTTTAGTGTATTCAGAGAGTTGTATAACTAGCAACACAATCAATTTTAGAATATCTTCATCACCCCAGAACAAACCCCTGTGCTCTAATTAGTAGTCAGTCTCCATTTTCCCCAATCCTGTGAGCCTTACACAGTCACTAATCTACTTTCTGCCTTTATAGATTTGCCTATTCTGGACATTTCATACAAAGTAGATGATGTAAGATGGGGTCCTTGGTGACTGGCTTCTTTTCCTTAGGATGTTTTCAAATTTCATCCATGTTGGATCTTTCTTCTATTTTACTGCTGAGCAATATTCCATTATATGCATCTGTCATATTTTATTTACAGACATTTGGGTTATTTCCACATTTTGGATATTATAAATAATTCTGCTGTGAGCATTTACATACGAGTTTTTGTGCAGACGTGTTTTCCTTTCTCTTGGATAGAGACCTAGAAACGGAACTGCTAGCTCATATGGCAACTCCTCCTTCTTTTAGTGGTAGCAATTTCCCCCCTTAGTTTTTAGGTTAAGAGTTTTCTGTCTTTATGAATAATGGTAAGCTTTTGTCTGTAACATATGTTAAAAATATTTTTCCAAGTTTATTTGCTGGTCAAACAGTATTCTTTATGTGGTATAATCTGCCAGTCTTTCCTGTTTGGGTTTCTATTCTTGCCTTGATGTTTGAAAAAAATGTCCTCACCATCCTGGAATTATAAAACTATTTACCTAAATGTCCTTATGGTATTCTTTTGCCTAGCCTTTTCAGGTTTACGTCTTTGATCTGTCTTGCTCCTATTTTGGCGTTAAGGAGTGAGATAAGCAAGCGGCTTAATTTTCCCCCCAAAGGACCAGTCAGTGGGGAGAGATCTGGTAAGGCCGTTTTCCTCATCTTTTCCTACATCTTGGTCCCAGGATGGTAGCAGCTTCAGCTCGTTTCTGGGTGCTCCTTCGTGTATTATGGGTCCCGAGGCCCCACATGCAGATTGCTGTGCACCAGAAGTCTGCACAATCCCAGCTCTCTGCTTGGGTGACCAGCATCATCTTTCACGGAAGGTGCACCACGGTCTGGTGAACCCGCAGGGCTCTTGGGCTTCACTGGGCAAGTGGTGGTGGGGCTCTCAGCACCCTGCTTCCTCTCCACTTGCACCAAGGTGAGGCAAGGCTAAGGGGCACTCTTGTTTCATGGGTAAGTTTTGGAGAGGTTTGTCAGCATCCTACTTTTAAAAAATCCCTTTTTATATCAGTATAAGTTTTTCTGCCTCCCCCAGCACCGCAGATCTCAGCATTTCCTCCTTCCCCTCACAGCCTTCCTGACTGTCAGAGGCTCTCACAGGGATCTCAGGGGACCCCAAGGAGGGCTGTTCTCATCAATATAGTGAGGCTGGGTGACACCCAGAGAGAGGGATTGACTTATCCACGGTCACTCAGCAATTACGTAGCAGAGTCAGGATACAGCTCGGGTGCTTAAACTCCTGGCGGAGCTACGGCTAAACCTTGGGGGCGTTATCTCCTAAGTCAAGGGTTTCTCTCACTATATTATACATGCATGGTTATGAGCACAGAACTGAGAACAAGCACGCCCGAGTTCATACCCCAGCTCTGCTGCTTATTAGCTGTGGGAACTTAAGTAAATTACTTCCCTTCCCTGAGCCTCATTTCCTTATCTGTCAAATGAGGATAAAATAACACTTATCTCATAATGTTGTGAGGATTATAGGAGACCTCGCATCTAAGGCTCTTAGAACATTGTCTGTACACGGTGTAACTGTGAGCCATTTTTATTGTGATTCTGGATACAATGCACACACAGCGTGAGGTCTTGACTTCCTCCTCCTCATTGCTATCAAGTTTTGATAGTTTGAAGAGTTCCCTAATTAAAAATCAACAATTTTTTGTACAGCTCTGAATGCCCAAACCACATCCCATATTCAAAACAAATAATAACATCAACAATAGATGCTGGCTATTTTTCACACCCATCTGACAACATAGGGAGCAAGAGATGTGGATCTGCGCTGTTTCCTTGGCTATAAATTGCAAAAGCCAAGCGAACTCATGAATCAATCTGATCAATACAACTCCTTGCTCAGTCCTACACGCAAGTCGCAAAGGCTGGCTTGGAAACCCCCGGCCATATGTTCAGATAATTTCCACGGTTCGTTTTCAGTCTGCATTCCTGAGGGCAGAGCTTTGGTATGAGAGCGAGTACCTTTTTACAGGGGGGAGGCAGGGGAAGGTGAGGCCTCAGGGATGAGAGGCGACTCTGTTTCCTTTTTTGCACTTCTTGGCCTATTGATTGTTTAATAACCAGTTCTCCGGCGCAGTTCTACTGGTTTCTCTTCATTCTGAAGTGTAGCTAAGTCGGTGCGTGGACACATACTTCCTACCTCAGAGGGCTGAGTCCATCACCATCCTATATTAACATCACACTGATATTAAGACAAAGTCCGTGCTTCCTACTGTGGGGCAGGGTCTGCTCAGCGAGAAGGGGCTGGTCTTTGTGGCATGCTACGGGGGAATTCCAAGCAGTAGCAGGTTCTCTCTGAGTTGAGGCAGGGATGGATATCGTGCAGTGGAGGCTTCCCAGCCTGGGATCGGAGGGGCCAGCTTTAAGTGAGAGGGAGAGGTGGGGTTCCCTTGCCAGTGTGCGTTGTGATTGTCTAAAGTGTCATATGTATCGTGAGCCCCCTGAAGGAAGATGGTGTCAAGAGGTGTGATCAGAGCTGGAGGCTGGAAAGAAAAATATGGGATGTAGGTTGGGCACATAAGAGAAAAGTTGGTAATGAGGGAAATGATAAAAGAGTGAAACCAATGGCAAGTAGGAAGCCAAGATTCTAGAAAACAGCCTACGGTGGACAGGTGGGGGGCAGGGTGCTGGGGTGATGAGGCTGACGGACCCTGGAGGCTGTGGGCGCAGGGGCAGACGGGGCACGGATGCTGATTTAGAAAGCTCTTCTTTCCTTCCTTCTCCAAGGTCAGAGTGGGGTGGGTACTGATTCAGTCCGGGGTTAGAGCCGGGCTTCTTGCCTTCAGGTCCGCTGTCTAGGGTATTGGATAGAATTCTGTGAGTCTGTAAACTTAGATGGGAAAATATTATGTTTTTGTTTTCACTAATACCTTATTGAAATTTAACATTTCCTTCAATTTTGGAACGTAGGCAACAAACTATAGTAGCAGTATCTTGACTTTGTTATGAAGAAAAATCACTGATACTTTTATTTTATTTCACATCATAGTTACTGCAGACATTTCAAATGTCATTCATGCTCATTGCTATTTTGAAATTATGGAACTGATACCTCTCATTGTTTAATGCATTGAAAAAGGAGCACATATGCTCCCATACCACATTTTACAAACACTTTATAACTGTTTGATAAATAGTAATCGATAAGCTGTAAATGATAAACACTTCATAACTGCATTTCAACATCATTGTTTTCCTTTGTAATTCATTGTTTTATTTTATGAATTTAAAAACTGTTATTCTGAGAAATCACCTATAGGTTTCAACAGATCGCCAAAGTAGTCTTTGGACAGAAGAGGTAAAAAAAACTCTTTGAGTAGATGGAGTGGAAAGGGATGGATAGCTGGAGAGACTCTTACCCTCTGAGTCTAGAGGAAGGGGTTTTGGTGAAAGAGAAAACTGAGGGGATGCTCTGGGAGGTGCTAACACCCAGTGTCTGAACTTTGGACAATTGTGGCTGCTGCAGTCTGTTCTGTGTGGTCCCCAGGCTGCCCTGGTCTTTAGGGCAGAAGCTGGAGCTGGGAGGACCTGGTTTCCAGCCTCTGTTCTGGGAGGATGAGTTGGGGTGGGGATGCTGGCTGCCTTATTGGTCTCGGACTCTCTATCCAATGACTGAGTTGGCACATCTGAGATCACAGCCGGGCTTTGCCCTGGACTGGCCGCATCCACTTGGACCAGTTGGGGGACTTACGATCCTCAGTTTCTTCATCTATGAATCGCCATCCAGTCAACGGATACTGATTAAGCTCCAAGCACTGTGCAGGGGGACGGCGCCTCTATGGTCCTTGAGCGGATCAAATGAGATGCCGAGTCTGAAGGTGGATATTCTCATTGAAGGTTTTTTTTAAATCCATCTCTTTCTGCTTTTAGTCAAGTTGCCCTCTGAAGAGAAGAGTCTTGAGTCTTGCCACAAAAGGTACAGCCTTGGGGGTTGGCAGCCCCACTGGGCTGACCCTCCAGTCATCCTCACAATGTACTGTGAAATGTTAGGACCAAATTTCAGTGGTTTCTACCAGGTGAGAGCAGGCCACTGGGTTCAGTTAATCCTGTCACTCTGGCTAACAGGGGGTGTGTTGTTATTTATGCACTGAGTACTTGATAATTAAGCTCATTCAGAGTCACAATGATTGATTACTTAAGTGGCCCGAATAGTCATCAGTGAGGACTGTAATTTGAATGTGCATCGCACTGTTTGGCTTAGAAGTACAGCACAGTTTGTCACAAGAAGGGCAAAGGGAAAAATGTTCGTGTGTCCGAGGCAGAGCAGGAATGTTAGGGCTAGTGGGGCAAAGCGTGCCGTGGCCCAGGCGCTCCCGCCAGGCTTAAAGGGACCTGGTTCTTTCGGGAGAACAGAGAGGACACACCGACTCCTAAGGGCCAACAGAGTCCCTCCTCCCCCGGGGAAGGCCTTTGTGGATAAAATGAGAGTTTCTGTGGCCAGGACTCTCACCTGGCCCTGGCTGACTAGCTCACTGCACACCTGTGGGCAGTTCATGGCTGTTGACTCTATAAAAAGAACTCTGCCCAGTGCTCTGGGCACGACACGGTGGCATGGCTGCAAGGCTGCAGGAGAGCAGAGCAGAGGCTGGAGTGGTGGCAGCGCCAAGGACAGAGGCCCAGAGGACGGCTGTGTGGGACAGCTGTGCAGAGAGGCCCAGAGGACGGCTGTGTGGGAAAGCTGTGCAGAGAGGCCCAGAGGACGGCCGTGTGGGACGACTGTGCAGGGAGGCCCAGAGGACGGCTGTGTGGGACGACTGTGCAGAGAGGCCCAGAGGACGGCCGTGTGGGACGACTGTGCAGAGAGGCCCAGAGGAAGGCCGTGTGGGACGACTGTGCAGAGAGGCCCAGAGGACGGCTGTGTGGGAAAGCTGTGCAGAGAGGCGCAGAGGACGGCTGTGTGAGCAGAGAGGCCCAGAGGCAGAGACAGGCTTGCTGCGTGCAGACACGCTCTGAGTGAACAGGATTTTAGTGACTGACCTGCCACCTGGAAATAAAGTTGGGTATAACCCTTTCACTGCAAGAATGTTTGCTGTCAATTTCTGCAGTCACACTGAATCCATAGCGAACTTGCCCGGGGCTGAAACCCACTGGCAAGACAGCCTTCTGGGGGTAAGATGCTAGGCCATTGCTGAAGATGACAGCCTTTGCCGGACTACGCCTCCTACCTGGCCCGCCAGGCTTAGTCACCCCTCCACCGGCTGTAGAGACTGCCGAGTGTGACACTGAGAAGTTCAGGCTCTGGCACCAAACTCTTCAATCCCACCGCTCCCGCTGACTGGCTGGGCCGCCCTTGGCTGTTTGCTTAGCCTCTCTGAGCCTTGGTCTCTTTCTGCAGACATGAGGATAACACCAGCTATTGTATCAGGTTTTCTAAAGATTAAATGAGAAAGTGATTTATAAAGTACTTGATTCAGTGCCTGGCCTACAGCAAATGCTAGATCAATGTGAGTGTTACCGGAGGGTTGCTGTGGACGGAGGCAAACTCGCTAGGCTCCCCCTGGTCGTGTCGCTTCCCTCTCGTCTTTCCCCTTTGGCACCCTGTCTTTTGCACCTGTTAGCTTGTCTCTACTCATGGCAAAAATTCTAGCAGATTCCTCTCTTAGGCCTTCAGTTAAAAAACTTGGTTTGCATTCTCCCGGGAATGGAACAAGTGAACTTCTGCTTAGAGGGGCTACAGATTCTGGTAGGAGAGTTCTTTGGGGTCTTGGAGCAAGATCAGGAAATGCCACCTCCTTCCCAAGGTTCTTGGAAAATTAGCATAAGTGAAAGCAGAGAAGGGAGGGACTTGTCCAGGTCTTAAATTGAAGGGACGGTGGCACCACTGTGGGTGGCATGTCCTTGGATAAATGGCTCAACCTTTCTGAGCCCAGGGCTATTGTGGGTGAGACAGCTGTGTGTCCACCACACACTCATTCTCCCACTTCCAGTGTGTTGTCACCAGGGGAGGCCTGTCTAGCCACACATTGGGAGCCCTCGCAGCATCTGTGTTGAAATGCAGCCACTGACCTGTTCTCTCCCAGGGGATGTGAGGGGCAGTGATGTGTGTCACTTCTGAGCTAAGACTCTCTCTTTGCTTGTACTGGCTGGAAACAAAGGACACTGAGGGCCTAGGGGACGGCCGGGCCACAAAACAGAAGGCACCTGAGTCCCTAAATAACATGTACAGGAAAGCCACCTGTCCACCAGGAATAGGTGCGATGGTATTTTCCTGGAGTGAGAAATACATTTCTATTAAGTAAAGAATTTGAAAATGCTGGGTTTGTTACAACAGCTAGTGTTGTTCTAGGTAATAAAGCTGTCATATGTGAAATGGGTGCACCAGTTTGAAGTACTCCACAAATGCAGGTTGCAAATCCCTCCTTCATTAATTTACTTATCTGTTCATTTTTAAAAACCAAATATTTATTGAGCCACTACCAGGCCCTGTTCTAAGAGCTGGAGATACAATGATGAATAACAAAGGTAATGATGCACAGGACAGACAAGGGCCCTGCTCTTGCAAGGAATTTATATCCAAATAAACTGGTAATTAAGAAACTTTAGAGAAAGTGCTGTGAAGGAAGCCGAACAGGGTGGGCTGAGAGGAAATGAGAATATTTTGGTGGGATGGTCAGGAAGGGCCTCTGGGTGGAGGTGACATTCGAGCTGGGTCCTGGCTGATGGTAATCATCTTCCCCTCTTCCCACATTGGTGACGCTTCAGCCACATCAAATTGCTTGCCCTTGTAGGCCTTGTACTTCCCTGCATTCATGCTATTAGAGCACCTCTGTGAACCGTTTCTGCTTGTAGACCCAGCTCTCCACCAGCAGCCCCCCAGGAGATGGGCTCCTCAGGCAGAAACAACAGCCCCCTTCTCCCAGTGTGCCTGCCTCGGCAGCAGCCCGCTGCGCTGTATTCTATTTGCTTTTTTATGCATTGATTTCTGCCAACAGCCTGCGACCTCTTATTCATCTTTGTATTCTAGACTATTGCACAGTGCTGGGCACACAGCGGAGGCTTGCTGAATATTTGTGGAGTTGATTTGAATATAAAACCACCAGAAATGGTTATTTGGCTCTGTCAGGAGCCTGCATAATGCATCGTGTTTTGAAAGCGACTTTGTTTAGTCTCTGTGTCTAGAACACCAGCCCCCTTAACTGTGTGCATATGGCGCCTGAGCCAATCTCAGTTAGTATGTGCATAAATGCTCATACTTCTCAGACTCCATGCAGAATCTCTGTTTTTCTTCTTTCTCCCCTTTTTCCTCCCTGGTTGCAGAACCTATCCTGCCTAGCTCCTGGTGAGCCTGGAAACACTTCCTTGGTGGAGAAGCAGGCCGCCAGATCCTCTCCAAGGGGAACATGAGGCTTTGGGGCAAGGTGAGGACGAGTCACGTTTCCTTGGCCCACAAAGGCCAAGACTTTGATCCTTCTTTAGACTCTCGTCAGCCTGGCAACCAGTGAGACATGGGTGAAGATAAAATTTGAGGAATCTTTTCTGTTTATGAGAAAGGTCATCGTGCTGTCATTCCGTGGGGCGTCTGTGCAGGAAGGTGGGGAGGAAGGAAAGAGAGCTCTCATCTGGGGAGAACTCGTGTCTGTAAAAGGCCGCAGATGTGCAAAATGTCAGCTCTTTGCCCCAACGCAGGTCAGCACAACAGTGTAATTTATACACCAGAGTCCCTGGGGATCAGCCCAAGGCTAGACTTTCCCCGAAGCTCCTCCTTACTGGGCTTTTCCTCTTCGCTCCCTCTTAACAGGTTTCCCCTGAGAGCATTCCCCCAGTGTATTCAAGTCTGCAGGCGCTGCTTCCGGAGGCCTCACCCCCCAGACCCTACTCCATGCCAGGTCCCATGATAGGTCCCCACACTGCCCCCTGGCGGCAGAGAGGGATTCCAGACTCCTCTGAATCCCTTCCCTGGTTGGCAACCCAGCTGGCCGGAGCTTAATATCCTCTGGGCCACATTTATTAGTGAGCGAGGTCACTGCCTGTCAGCCAGGTGTCTGCTCTGCCTGCCTCAGCAAAGGAGGGCCTGGCCATCCCCGTTCACATGGCTGGGGGGACCCATAGACTCTGGGTCTGCTCTGAAGACATGGTCACATAGCTTTCTTCCCATAGGTGACCATGTTCACCCCAAGATTTAGATTTTGGGGTAGAAGGTAGGAGGCCTCACCCAGACCTCGGGACTTGCCTGTGTTCTCCAACCACTCTTTTCCTAGAGACCTTAGCATTTGGACGTTGTATGTGTGCCCAGCCATTAGTAAAGTTGGGCCTCTGTTTCTTATCTGTGAATCCTCAAGTGACCGGGTTCCTGGGCAGAACCTCAGAGGGGGAAGAGGAATGAGTGGTAGGTTTAAGCCCCAAGACCCTGCCCTGACAAGCCTGATAAAATGAATATGCCTCCCATCTGATGAGTGGCTAATAAGCCTGACTCACCGAGGCCTAGGAGGTTTGGCCGGCCTGAGGGCACAGGGAGTACTGTCTGAGCTGGGGTCTGAGCCTTGGACCGTCTGACTCAGAAGCTCAGGCTTTTCACACCAGAGGCTGGCACACTACAAGTGAAATCCTGCCCACTGCCTGTTCTGTAAATCAAGTTTTATTAGAACACAGCCATGCTCACCCTTGTACATTATGTTATGGCTGCTTGCATGCCACAGCGACAGAGCTGAGGGGGTGCCACAGAGACCGCACGGCTCACGACGCCTACAGCGTTTGCTATCTGGACCTTTACTGAAAACAGTTGCCAACCCCCAGTTTACACTCCACTCCTTTAGGGAGTGTTCTTTTTATAGTACAGGGACCCCGAGATCCCAAGGGGTGGAGGAAAGCCTGGTCTAAAAATCAGAAGATCTGGGTACACATTCTGACTGTGCAACCTTCAGTAAGTCATCAGTCCTCTTAGATTGGGTTTATTCATCTCTACAGCGGAGACAAGAACAACCATAGTATAGTTTTGTTCTGAGGACCAAATAAGGTAACAGTGATAATGATTTTAATGGAAGGTTATTTAGTGCTTACTATGTGGCAAGTGTATGTGTACAGACATCTCTTTTGAGCCTGACAAGTGTCCAGCCTATGGTAGACATAAATAGGAAGTTGTTGAGTGGATGAAGTAGGTTATTCCCATTTCTCAGATGAGGAAACTGAGGCTCAGAGAAGTAAAGTAACTTATTCAGGACTTGGCTGCTTGTGCTGTAGAAGCTGTCTGGGTTCAGGAAACAGGCATGAGGTGGGAAGAGTCATGAAGGGCAGTGTTTAACTGTTGGTGATAGGACTTTTCTCCTGTTGGGACCTGTGGTCTTTGGGGACAAATTCCAGTGAAGTCAGTAAACGTTTCTTCCTCTCAGCTGCTCCTCCCTGGGATAAATTCCACCCTGTATTCTGACGCTGTTCTGTCCTCTTCAGTTTCCCCTTGCATTGTCAGCAGACCCATCGTCTTGTTGATGTACGTCAGTAAAACAAGGATGGGCCGCCTCAGAGAAGTGAACGCTTGGGAATCTAATTATGGGAATCGCTTGTAGTTTGGGTCCATCTGAGTGAGTTTGAATCACATGTGAGCCAGACAGCATCTTTGAAAACTTTTCCGGTTGTGGCGCCGGTTATTCTGGTCATACAAGATGTGGAACGGCCACTCCGTGTGCACGGGACGGGGGAGCCCCTCTGCTTGCCTGCTGCCCTCGGTGCGGACGGTCATAGATGGGATGGACAGAAGTCCTGAAGATTGCTGAGGGATTTTATAGCTTCAGTGAGGACTGCATTTTGGGTCTAGCAAAAGGGAAATGAATTGATTTGGGGGAAAGATCACCGTGTTAGTGTGGGTTTCCCCAATTAAGCAGATTCTGAGAGACAGACTGGAAAGCAAGTGCCCTGTGTGGGACTGGACTCCAGGAAACACTGGGAAGCGAGATAGGGAAGGGAAGGAAGCCTATGGAGGATGAGTTCTCAAGCATGTCACCTGTGGGCCAATGGAGATGAATTCTGCTGGGGGGTTCTGGTAGGCAAAACAGAAACATAGCTGTCCTCTGCAAAGGATGAAGGAGTTGGGGTATAAATGAGTCACTAGTTGAGGCCTGGCATTTTTAGTTTGTTTTGCTGGAAGATCACAGAGCCAGAAGCAGGTTGGCATGCCCTGAACTGGTGAGGCTCAAAGACCTCTGGGCGGGGAACCTGTAGAATCTTCTGCAAGTTCCGGCTCTGGAATCACACTGCCTGAATTCACCCTTCAGATTCTTCTTCCTGCTTGCTGTGTGACTGTGGGCAGGTTATTTAACCTTTCTAGTCTTATTAGATAAGAAATATGAACTTTCTAGGTGATCATGAAGATTAAGAGAGAAGGCATGCAAGACACTTAGAGGATCCCTGGCACAAGGCAAACACTCAACTGATTTTAGCTATTATTATTAATAACTAGCACAATCATTCTACTGAAATTCAATGGGGAACATTCAGAATAGAAGACATGGAGGAAAAGGGACAAGAAACAGTGACTCAAAGTTGTGTCCAAGAGCTGTGTGAGGTAGAATGAGATAATAAATAAAGCCCCAGGGGGCCAGTTCTTGCAGAAAGTGGGATGTTTTGAGAATGGCAGACAGAAGTAGCCACGGAAGAAAGGGCATCAGAGTCCCACTACATTCAGTTCAAATATGTTCTTTTTCCTGCCTAAAATGTGGAGATCTATAACCCCTCTTGTTCTGACAGGGAGTGTGGAGTCCCACTGCAGAACCCCACCTCCAGAACTCCTTTGTTGCATGGAGCCACCGTGGTAGCTAGGGACAGAATTTGCAGTACCAATTGGAACACAGAAGTTGTTCTCAAGAACTTCAAAGATAAGCAGCTGAACTTCAAATACAACAACTTGTGAGCAGTAGACAGCATTGTGCATATGGTGTCGCTTTGGGCTGGTGTGCACTTGTGGACTCTTGCGTTGTCTTTCAGGTCTTAGGTTGTTTTTAGGAGCATCTTCTGTTTAATTGATGACACCCAGGTAGCTCAAATCAAAAGCTTCTGTCCCCATGGGCTGGACTTGTAGTAGCATCGAACCGAGCGTGATGCACGAGGTGATGCGAACCAGCTGGGATGCAGGTCTGAGCCGTGATAGCAGCAGGTAACATTTACTGAGAGTTTTCTAAGTGCTAAACCACAGGCAAAATGACAAAATTATGTCAACTTTCTGTCCCAATAATCAAAGTGGTGTCCCTGGCATGACAGCCTGTACACCTTCCTTCCATGGTCCATACCAAAACAACCTTTGTTTGCAACCAGCGGCTTTCCCAGAAGCCTTTTCTAGAGTCTGGACTTTCATCACAAGCCCCCAGGAGCATTTTGAGTTGCTGGGCTGGAGATGGAGGCAGAGTTCTCTTCACCTGGCTTTGGGCCCTTCCCTCTTTCCCAAAGAGCAAGTGTGCTGCGCTTGGGTGGGTGGGGGGTGGGAGGAACCACTGGCTCATTGTCACTGGCCAGGTGAGGTAGGGGAGGACCATTTTGTCTCTGGGTTCAGCATCCCTCCTAGTGGTCAGCAGACAGCAGCAGAATGGCCAGTTGGTGTGAGACTGTGCAGATTGCCTCATAAATAACTTGTAATGCACAGGCAACAGGGAGAGGCCATAGCTCACGGAGAAATGACTCCCTGCGATTTTGAGGGATTAAGCCAGGGCTAATCTCGACCTCTCCCTGGGGATTCATTAACTGCTATGGGTTTCCCACACACAGGCCTGCGGGGGCATGGGCACCGCACCTGGCACTTCTCCTGGCACCACGCTTCTGGGCAGGGCCGTTAGGAGGGGAAAGTAAGTACCTTTAACAAACAAGCTGGGGGTGAGCTCTGCAGGAGGGATATATTTTCTCTGGAGAACTCACTTTCTGAGGAAGTCTCTTTGTGAGATATAAAAGAACATAACAGTAACAGCTAACATTTATTGGGTGCCGACTCTGTGCCAGACATGGTTGGTAAGCCTTCTCATGCAGTATCTCATGTAATTCCCACAAAAATCCCATTAAATGGATACCATTGTTATTATTAGTCTATCTTTATACAGAAATAAAGTACGGCTCACAGGGGCCTAGTTACCTGCTTTAGGTAGAAAGCCAGTATGTGGTGTATTAGTCAGCTTTCATTATGTTGTGGTAACAAATAGGCCTGAAATCTCGGTGGCTTAAAATAAGTAAGGTTTTTTCCACTTTCACTTGAAAATAATTAAGGTTTTTTTTATCTTATGCCATTCATGGGTTAATCGCCCTACTCTACCTGTCTTTATTCTAGGATCCAGACCGAAAGAGTAGCCCCGATTTGGAACGTGCTGTTATGACAACAGAAGAAAACAAAAGCAAGAAATCTGGTGGAGCCAGCCATGGCTGTTCAAGCTTCTGCTCACAATCGGCATATGTCGCTTCTCACATTGATAGCCACAAGCCACGTGACCAAGCCTCCTTTCCGTGGGGTGAAGAAGTCTACTTCTCCCTCAGGGAGGCACTGCACTTAATGACAAGGGGGAGGGAGATTTCACGCTGCTGCAGGAAGGCAGAGAATGGAGAATCACGTGACCTACACAGGTGACTGAGCCCAGGTCTTTGTGACAATTTATTTTGTGCTTTTACTTTCTGACTTCATGGGTTTGGAGTTGGGAGACCCGGGTGTGGGTTGTGACTCTGCGCTAAGAAGCTGTGTGACTAAAGGGAAATCTCTCCTCCTTTCTGGGCCCCAGTGTCCCTGTCTGAGTTAGATACCCCAGAAGCAGACCAGAGACAAAGGTTTGAAGGCAGGCAGTTTATTAGAATGAGGAAGTAAGATAGAAACATAAGGAAATCAGAGAAGTGTGTCATCAAGTGAGTCACCCTTAGAGCAGTGGGGTAGCCTTCTGCTGTGACACTTTGGGGACACACACCTCAGAGTTACTTTTTTTGAGGGGTGAGGAAGATGGGGTGTTTGTTTCCCAACTTCCAGGCCATCATTGGTTGAGGGCTATTTCTGGGGGGCATTGACTGTCCTGTAGCCAGAAAAACTTTTGGGCAGAGTTATGGGTTTGCGTAAGCATCCCTCGGTGTGCAGAGGTGAGCTAAAGTCCCTGGGTATACAATGACTAGTGGTGACTAGAAAAGCTTTAATGGTCCCTCTGCTTTTTGTCACCCATGCCCACAGCCCTGCCGGGCACTGGGCCAGCACATCGGTAACCTGGTTGTGTGTGAGGACGATAGGCCTTTGCATTTCCCCTGCACCCTCCTGTGAAGTGTCCTGACCCACTACTGGCTCTCCTTCCCTTTCCACTGCAGACCCCTCTTTGCTTTGCTGGACACTGTCCCCTGCCCTTTATGACCCTGGCTCTTCCCCCGGGGTGCCCAGCGGAGGGTGTTCTTCGCACAGCCCATGCTTTCCATGGCCACCAGGAGGCAGCAGCAGTGACCTCCTCAGCTTCCACTGCCACTTGCAAATTAGACTCTCCCACTCTGTGCAAAATACCTTTTTGCTTTGAAGCTCTTGCCACACACTTTGCTCTCATCCTCTGTTAAGCACCCCCCGGCTCCTGCCAAGCTCCCCCTGCCTACGGTTGGCTCCCACCTCCCTTCCTGCTCTAAGCTATCTCCCTTGTCTACAAGGTCAATGCCTTCCACATCTAGTTCTTGGACCAATGTCCCTACCTAGTTCAGGCCACCTACATCTCCCTCTGTGACAGCTAAAACAGCTTCCCCACCGGTCTCCTCCTGCTCCTCTCCAGTCTCAGTTTCTGCCTTCCTGTTTATCCATATTTTGGCCAAAGCAATCTCTCTAAAGTATGAGAAGGGAGAGAAGTAGCAAAGTGTAGTGTTTAAGAATGGGAACTCCAGAGACAGGCTATCTGGTTTTAAATCCTGTATCTGCCATTTATTAACCATGGGAAGATGGTCAATCACTTCCTTCTCTGTGCCTCAGTGTCTCCTTTGCATGAGAGGTCAACGCATAGGTTTGCTGCAATGACTAAATGAGTTAACAGCTGTAACATGCGTAGAGCAGTACCTGGCCCGTAGTGCTTACTGAAGGGCTATTTGTTAAATAAATTGAATCCTATGATGATATCTTCTTCCTGCTTCAAAACCTCTCTCCCTCCCAATCACCGCTGGGCTGAGTCTGAGCCGGCTAGTCTGGCACGTAAGGCCCTGGGTAATTGGCCTCTATCTCCCTTCCCAAAATCAACCCCCACAGCGCTTTTTCACCCTTGTGTCACCCAGCTGTTTCATACCTCTGAGTTTTTGCAAGCGCTGGTCCCTTTGCCTGGCATGCTGAGCCCTGCCTTATCCACTTGCGCATGTCCTACTGCCCTCTCAAGCTTTGCCTCCACTAGAAGTTCCCACGTCTATTCTGGTAGAGATGATTGCCTTCCTCCTGGTAGCAACTGGGTGCTGCTTGCGTTTTAGGGCTGGGAGAGTGAGGAGACTGAGGCACTTGCCTTAGGGGCAAAATTTGCGGGGGTATCAAAAACATGGTAGTCAAGGTAGCAGATATTTAAATATTTGAAAAAATCAAATGAATGCAATAAATCTATGTTGAGAAAAATATCAAAATATTGATAATGTATGTATATAAAATATAAACATCAAAATATTTAAAATAAAGATGGGATCTAATCCCACATTTGTAAGACCTGTTTGCCTCACTCTAGTCCTGGCTTGGTCGGCCCCTGGGCTAGCTGGCTGCAGGATGCAGACCACGTGGAACAGAGCCATTGCCCCAGCCGAGGTTATGCCAGGCCAGTCTGCCGTGCAGTTAAGGTCAGCAGAGCCACTTACATGGCCCACAACTGACAGCCAATACATGAGGAAGCCCATAGATCTGTGAGCAATGTCAGTGCTTATGTTTTTCAACTTCTGTGTTGGGGGTGGTTTGTTACACAGTAGGAACTAACTGATACACTCCTTCTGGCTATAGAGCCTTTGAACACACTTTCCCTCTGCCCGGTGAGATCTTTGTCCCCTGACCCTCTGATTCTTTAGACCTTGTCTTAAGGGTCACTGCTTTAGAGAGGCTGTCCCTTACTCCCCTGACTAGGTCAGAGCTCACTCTAATAGGCTCTCATTAGACTGTGTCACCCACCATCTCTACCTTTAACTACAGTTATAATTCTGCATTTATTTATGTCATTGTCTGATGTCAGTCTCACCTGCTAGACAGCAGTCTCCATGAGATTTGTGCCGTGTAGGTTTCTTTGTCTCTTGGCACATAGAAGGTGTAGGGTGCATGAATATGTGTGTGGAATTGTTTTTATACAATATTCGAAAGGGTCATCCATGCCTCATGATTTCTCTTCTTTTTACCCATATATACTGGATAAAATGGGCCCCCAATGCAAAGGCTAGTGGGCCTCTCCTGGGGTACCCACACCTCCATGCTTTGTACAGAGCTCTCCTTTCTTCTTCTGAGCAAGGTTGACTGGCATAATATAAACTGTGACGTGAATGGTGCCTCCCGCTGCTGATGCAGGACGGTGCATAGGCCGTGAGACGGTAAACGGCGGTCTTGCCCTGAGAATGGAGGAAGTAAGTCTGGCTAAGCCAGGGCTTGGGCAGAGGAGAGGAGCGGGGATACACTTGAAGACAGAGCAGCTATAGCAGCTGCCACCTCTGACAGCTTGAAGTCCCATCCCAGACCCACCCTGTGGCCTTGGAGGCTTGCGGGCCTCTCGCTGAGCATGGGGTCTGATACCTGGTCTTCTGACCCCCACATGCCGTGATTCCTTTCATTTGAGTTTCTCATGCTGGGAAGGCGACATAGGCTGAGACTGTGGGCCTTCAAGCTGCACTGTCTGCATTCCGTCCCAGCACTGCCCCTTTACTAGCCATAGAGCTCTGGGCAAAAGTAACTTAGTCTTCTCCGAGCTGCAGCGTCCTCCCTGTAAGGTGGGCTAGTGCCTACATCATAGCCTGTCGTGGGGATCAAACCGAGCTGGACTGTGTTAAAGCACAACAGTGCCTACAACACGGGAAGTATGGTGTCAGTGTGTTTCTTCCCCTTCCGTTTGCTGCCTGAGGCCCCGACATGAGGCTGGCAGGCCCGGTGCACTAACTAGGCTGAAGTGCTGTGTGGCTCCAGGCTACATCTCAGGTGAGCATCTGTCTCTGTTCTTTGAAGGGCTGGCTCAGCAGGGGAAACGCCCTTGAGCAGGAAGCAGGTCTGCTAATGCCATCTCCTGACACACACATGCACACGCCACTCCTGCCCACCCTCTCCAAGGCTGTCTCCCAGCCCTTTTCTCCTTCTTCAGCCTCTTCGATGCCTTTTTAGAGAATCCTTTTCCAGCTCTCTTTCCAGAGGCCATCGTAATTGCGGCTGCAATCACTTTGAACTTCTCAGCCCCCCGCTGAGGAGTGTGGGAGCACCATCTCCGGTCTGAGAGGCCTTTCTGCCCCACCCTGGGAATGACGTGCTGCCCCCACAGGGATGGAAATGGTCATGGGCCCTGCCCTGCACCCTCACAGATGCCTCTTTTAATTCAAACCACGTCTGCCCCAAGCACACTGCTCCCTGGAGCGCTTTCTTCCCCTGGGTGGCTTCCTGTGCCAAGGAACACGGGCAGGTGTCCCACCAGGCAGGGGGATGGCAGCTTTCCTCGCATCCTTCTGTGATGCTCTTCAGGCGTCTCTCCTGCCGTTCCCAACGTGAGTGCTGACTGCCTAAGTGTGAGACAGATGGGGCTGTTGACAGGGAGGGCCTCCCTCAGCGGCAGGAGGAATGTCCTGCGTTGGTGTGACAGAATTGGTGTGCCAGCATTTCCAAGGGTCCACGGGGTGCTGTGAGCTCCAGGGATGCGACACCCCTGGAAGCACCTTGCCCACTGTTAGGGGCTGAGCTGTGTCCCTTGACTTTCTGACTCCTGGTAGCTCAGCCTGTGACTGGGTTTGGCGATAGGGTCTGTCAGCGGGCCTCAGGATGGCCCCTAACCTGATGACTGGTGTCTGTCTAAGAAGGTGATTAGGACACAGACACACCCAGAGGGAAGAGCGCATGAAGACACTCAGCAAACCTCAGAAAGAGGCCTCAGGAAATCAGACCTGCCAGCGCCTGGATCTCAGAGTTCCAGTGGCCGGAACTGTGGGAAAATACATTTCTGTGAAGGCCCCCAGCCTGAGGTACTTTGTGATGACAGCCCTGGAATAAACAGCCATCTTCTATTTATTTCCCTGTGGGCAGGTGGGGAACCCGCATGAGTTGGTCTCCCGAGCTGATGTTCACTTGGGAACCAGGGGCCACCGGATTACATTTCGGTTGAGAAGAGATTTTTCCAGCAGTCAGATCATCCAGACCCTTCATTCAAGTTCCCTTCTTGTGGTAGAGGGCTTCTGGGGAGCAAACCTGGCAATTTCTTGCTTGTACAGTGTGGGGAACTGCCTTTGCATCTCAGCCTCGCCACGAGGGTGGCTGCTGGGAACTGCCTTTGAATCTCAGCCATGCCACAAAGATGGCCACTGAGAACTCAGCCGCGCTGCAGGGGTGGCCGCCAAAAGCCCCCTGAGGTTTAGCTGCGCCCACTCCGGTCCGCTTCTTACATCAGAGACAGCTGCGCATGCGCGCAACTCTGTGCCTGATTTGGAAAAGTGAAAGTTGCCTTATTAGCATAGGTGACCGATCTGGAGAGACTTCACCCTATATATCCCATGCCCTGAGCCCCAATAAACGAGTTCTCCCTTTGAGTGAACTTCCTGTCGCGTCTGATTGTCTCTGGCGAAAGGAGCGGCCAGCGGCGAGTGGCCAGCGGCCAGCGGTGGCGGCAGCAGGGGCTGGAGTGGCTGCAAGCGGTGGCGCCGCCGAGCGCCGGAGGCTGCGGGAACAGGCGGACAGCCGGCGCTTACCTCCCTTGCTCTGCCCATCGGGGCGAGCCCCTCTCCCTCCCTTCCTCAGAGGGTTACAGAAAGAGCTTGCAACAGAAAGAGCTTGTAACACAAAGAGCTGTAGTCCTAACCCAGAGCAGGACCGGCGGGAGAGAGGGTGAAAAAACCCGATAGAGGGCGCCCGAACAGGGACACGTCCAAGGAAGCGTGTGGGGCACGTCCGAAGAGGCGTGTGAGGAATGCAGACGGATCAACGATCACTCGGTTGACGGACCGATAGTCGGCGGAGTAAGCAGTCGGATTACGTGGTAAGCGCACTCCCGGGAAAAAGGGAAAGGCAACTTTCTAAGAATGAACCTGCGCTTAAAGCGCTGATATGCTTAAGAGCTGAGGATTAGAACTCTCGGACTCTCAAGCTGAGAAGGTCTGGGAAGCCTTAGTAAAGGTGGCTCCTTGACTTTCTGCTACTACAGCATCTCTGCTAATGAGACAGGGACTGTGGGTGTAGTCAGAGTGGGGGGAGGACCTCCGGGAAAAAGCAAGGCAGAATATTTGCAGTCAGAGCGACGTGACTGCGTGCAGGGAAACCCCCTTCCAAGGCTCTGTGTTAAACATTAGGCTCCAGAGTCATTCTTCAGTGAGATAGGTGGGTGTTCCCCAGATAAAGAGGAGTACCTCATGTTTTTGTTATGCTAATCACTTGTAGGATTCACTTTAGCATGCTAAAAGGCTCAGGCCTGTTTGCTGTCTTTCCTTTTCAGATCTGATGGGGTGGTTTTGCAAACCAGGCAACTAATTTAGCATGCAAACCCAGCTGTAAACAACATAGTAAAAAGCAGCAAAAGACTCCACCTTAAAGATAAAGTTGCATTTTATCACCCAGGAAGTTTGGGAAGCAGGATTGTTAACCTTCTCTTTAGCAAACAGACAATACCTCAGCCCACCGTGGGGGCTGGGCAGGTCGCTTTTTGATATGCTCCTAGACCAAGACACCAGTATCCCAGAGGGAGATGGGGTGAGAAATTCCTTGTGTTAAGTTAATTCTGAGTGTTCAGACAAATGCAGCACACCGGACTCTCTTGTCCCCTCCTGGGGTGAGCTGAGAGCTCTGTCCTATCACTTTATTTCTAAATAAAAGCCTGTACCTTGCTCTCCTACCTTGCATGTTCGCTAAGCATCACTTAGGCATGAGAAAATAAGCGCTAGAGTTGGATTTTTGTCTCTTAGTAGTAAAATAAAACTGTCAGCTGTTTGGGTCTATAAATTTGTCTTTAGATTAGTTCTTTAAGACTGGCTTAATATGGACTAGTTTTTTTGGAACCTGCAAAATGTTAAAAAGCAGTTTTTCTTCTTGAAAGACTTAACGTTATATGTTCCAGCTTATTGAAAGCAATTAAATATTAATGTTAATTGTATATAATTTAGTAACTTCTGAGACATACAAATAATAGTAGTTTGTAAACCTAAATGATAATCTTAAAAGTCAAAGTGACAGAATAAAGTTTACTTTGACCAATTTTAGTAGATTACTGTATGTGTTAAGATCCAGAAGTAACCTTAAGTTTAAAATATTGAAATAGAACTAAAGATAAGGAAAGCCTGTATACCTTGAGGCAAAGGATATTCACATGCTAATAAGGCTCTGTTGAATGAAAGGTTTGATGAACACTTGATGTTTGATCTTTCTACCCTGATCTTCTCCTTTTCTGAGAATTCATGGAAGTGTTTGCTTCAGGATATCTTGCCATGTAATTAAATTCCAGGAATTTTTATTTAGTTAAATTTAAGAGATAATTTTATATATAGCATTGAAACAAGTTTTCTGATCTTGGTACTTAGTTCATTTTTCAGATTATATGCAAATTTCCCCAGTAAGATATTATGCTTTTAGATTGCCTTTCTTGCAGTTTTTATTGACAAATAGCAGTCTCCATGCTTTTGAAGACTCTTAGTGATATTGAGAAGATATAATTTATTATAAGCGGTAAATTCAGCTCATGTTAAAAGAGAAATACATTTAGAGACATCTTGTAATGCATAGAGCTGTTGGTGTGAGTTGTTTTAAGTTTATCAGTTATTTCAAAATAGTGCAAATATTCCAAGAAATAACAAAATTGCTGTTATTAGAGATTGAACAGTGTTTAAACTAACCCTAGTAATTCCTATCTATATAGAGGAAATTTCATACAAATCAACAAAGCTTGGATTTGTTGTATCCAGATTTGAGTTTCTGATTGGTTATATCTAAGTCTGATAAAACACTTAAGATCTGGAAATCAATCGATGCCATTGATTTTATTTATTTGTAATATAAGCCTTGTTTCATTCTAGGCCAGTTATATTTGTGCTAAGATTTTACATTCCTGTTAAGTTATAGCCTAGAAGTATTTCAGTATATTAGAGCACAAAACTGGGAGTTAAAACACCTTATGCTCTCCCAGGACCTCCAGTCTGAGTGGAGCAGTAGCCATTACCACAAGCTAAGCTTCAAACACTTAAAGAAATTACCCAAGAAATACTGGGAGGGAGGCTTCACCTAGACTCTTTTTGAGTAAGCCCCTTTCTGATGCCTTGAATGTGTTTACCGATGGAGGGAAGGAGGGGTCTGCTGTTGTTGTCTTTCCCCCTCCTCACCTCTCAAGCAAGTTAAAAGAAACCCAGCATTTTGAAAAGGTTACTGGCTCAGCACAATTTAAAGAGTTGTATGCCATAGCATTGGCCCTAAGTAAAATTTCTGAACCTATGAATCTTTTTTTCTGATAGTCTGTATGTGGTGAACTTGCTTCCCACCTTAGCCTCTTCTTATATCAAATTAGATAAAAACCCCATAACCCCCTTGATGATTCAGGTGAGATCCTTGCTGATGGCACGATCCAAGCCCATATTCTTGCAGCATCTCCGAGGACACCAAGGTTTGCCCGATCCCTCTCCAGAGGAAACCTATTAGCTGATCAATTAGTCCTCTGCTGCTCAAGCCCTTTCCATGCAACAGGCCCAAGATTTCTAGTGGGCCCAAGATCTCCATGAACTTACCCACCTAAATTGGAGAGGACTTCATCATAGATTTCCTCATATTCCTATTAAAGACTTGAAAAAAATTATCAGGACTTGTAAATCCTGTTTGCCTTTTCTACAAATTCCACCCCTCCAGTCTCCTGGAGTTAACCCAAGAGGCATTAAACCTAATGGTCTCTGGCAGACTGATGTTACAAAAACAAAAAGGGGGACTAAGCCCCCACGACCAATTACGGATGGCTCTACTTACATTAAATATTTTAAATTTTTCAAAAAATCAACCTCTAATGGCCTTTCAAAGGCACTGGACAAATCAAACGCCATATGCCAAAATAGAAGTGCGCTGGAAAGACCAGCTGACTGGGCAATGGCGAGGACCAGATCCACTGATAAGTATGGGCAGAGGATTCGGATGTGTATTTCCTATAGGTGGACTGAATCCAATCTGGGTTCCTGCTAGGAACTTGAAATTCTGCCCTCAGACCACTCAGCAAATGGAAGAAAGCCATGATATAGATTCTCCCCAAGAGGGTGACCTCTTGAGGGCTTGTCTTTCTTCTCTCTTTCAGGACTGACCTTTTGAGGAAGAAGAAAAGGAGTGATGAATGCTGGACTATTACTCCTGCCATAGTCCAGACTGCTGAAGAAGTGACACTGTTAAGCCTTCAACAAGGACATCTTTGCAGCCCTATGTTTTCTTACCCTCTGCTTCTTTCCTTTTTTACCAGAGTATAGGAAGAAATAATTAAGTTTGTTTAGTCTACCCAAGCCGTTATTAGGAGGTATAATAATTGTAATGTCATCAGTTATTTTCATGCTCGTGCGGTGGTGAAGATCATATCAACAGCAACAGATATTATTGAAGAAGGAGTTCCCCATACCCCAGAGCGTTCATGGGCATTTAGAGCCCTACAGAGAGGTGCGAGCGACCTCTTGAGAATGTCATTACTGGAAGTGCTAGGATGGTAGTCAATGACGGGTATGATCTCCTGAAAGATGGGGACAACCTAAGACAGGCACATCCTCGAGTACAGGATGGCATCTCTCATGCTCATACAAAAACAAAAAGGGGGAAATGTGGGGAACTGCCTTTGCATCTCAGCCTCGCCACGAGGGTGGCTGCTGGGAACTGCCTTTGAATCTCAGCCATGCCACAAAGATGGCCACTGAGAACTCAGCCGCGCTGCAGGGGTGGCAGCCAAAAGCCCCCTGAGGTTTAGCTGCGCCCACTCCGGTCCGCTTCTTACATCAGAGACAGCTGCGCATGCGCGCAACTCTGTGCCTGATTTGGAAAAGTGAAAGTTGCCTTATTAGCATAGGTGACCAATCTGGAGAGACTTCACCCTATATATCCCATGCCCTGAGCCCCAATAAACGAGTTCTTCCTTCGAGTGAACTTCCTGTCGCGTCTGATTGTCTCCGGCGAAAGGAGCGGCCAGCGGCGAGTGGCCAGCGGCCAGCGGCCAGCGGCGGCGGCAGCAGGGGCTGGAGCGGCTGCAAGCGGCGGCGCCGCCGAGCGCCGGAGGCTGCGGGAACGGGCGGACAGCCGGCGCTTACCTCCCTTGCTCTGCCTATTGGGGCGAGCCCCTCTCCCTCCCTTCCTCAGAGGGTTACGGAAAGAGCTTGCAACAGAGCTTGTAACACAAAGAGCTGTAGTCCTGACCCAGAGCAGGACCGGCGGGAGAGAGGGGTGAAAAAACCTGATAGTACAGCTAGTTAGTATTATTATTCATCCACTGTGTTCTCTGTGCCAGGGAACTTTGTCCACTGCCCTGTGGAGGCGGCCTCCCAGGGGCTCCCACAGATCTCTGCCTCCGCGTATCCACGCCCTTGGGTCATTCCCTCCCCTTGCATGTGGGCTGGACCTACTGACCTGCTGACTCACTTCTAACAAATTGAATATGTCAAAAGTGATGGGATGTCACTTCCAAGATTAGGTTTATAAAAAGGCTGCCACGGGGACCCAGAGGTCCCTGGGGTTGGGAGCATCCAGCTGTTTTTCCCTGAGTTGTACTTACCAGCCGGGATTCTTGTGTCTAGGGAAGAGGGAATTGAGTTAACTGTTGAGTTCCTACCATAAACTAAGCTCTTCATTTGTTACCTTGTTTATGTCTCACTCACAGCTACGGGTGAAGAAGAGAAAAGAAAGAAACATTGAATTATACATGTTTTAAAAAAAAGACTGTGGCCTTTGTCTAGGCTGCTTGCTGTGTCTCATGCACTCTGAGGGGAGCCGCTTACCACGCCCCACCCCACGGCAAGGCCTGCAGTCAGGGAACTGAGGAGGCCTCCAGCCGGCAGCCGGCAAGGAGCTGAATCCTGCTCATGACCAGGTGGGTAAGCTTGGAAGTGGTTCCCTCTCCACTCGAGTCTTAAGATGAGACCATGACCCTGCTGACAGTTTGATTGCAGCCTTGTGAGAGGACCTGAAAATAGGACCCTTTTAAGCCATGTCTGGATCCCTGACCCACAGGACTATGAAATAGTAAGTTCTTGTTGTTTTGAGCTGCTGAGTATTAGGGTAATTTGTTATGCAGCACTCAGGAGCAATACACACCCCTTTCTTCATCTCCTGATGGGGCCGAGGAAGCTGCACTTTCTTCTTTTCTAAGCACCTTCTAGGTCTGAGCAACTTTATCATGGGAGTAGTGGCCTGTGAGTCTCCTGGGGCCTCCTCTGCCTGGCCTCCCAAAGCTGGTCCGAGCAGGGGCTGAGGGCACCTGGGAGGGAGTCAGGACTCGTCCTTCTGTGCTGACCCACGCTGGTCCTGACCTCAAGGTCGTCCCCGCCGCATTCTGCAATGCCTCACCCTGGCTGGCTGTATGTGTGCCTCACATGGATACGCTTTTTTTTTTACACATTGGCAAGGAGTCAGCAGAACCCAACGCAGGCAGGGGTGGAGGAGCAGCAGAGCCTGGGCAGGCTGCCCTGAAGGCGAAGCCCCACCTCAGCTCTGGGAGGGGCTGGGAGCAAGAGGCGGGTCTCTCAGGGGCCTGTGTGTTGGCATGTGGCCCAGGGGTCAGGGTATAGGAGTCTTGCCCCTGTGTGGAAAGTGCTCTGCTGGTGGCTTTGGCCGTGCAGAGTACCTTCCATGCTTGGCTCTGACACACTGTGGCTTCTGAGCCAAGGGCAGAGGTCAGTGTTGGGGCTTTGCTAGCCTTGGAAATCTTTACAGCAGAGCCCACCCTGCAGCTAAAGACAGAGCTGCCCGCGGAGGCCGCTGAGAGGATTAGGTGTGATTCCAGGGATGCCGCCAATAGGGAGGAGACTTTGAGCACTTATAGTCTTAGTGGTGCATCTAGTCAAAGCAAGAGAAATACCCCAGATACTGAGATTATTACCCGTTTTTACTTCCAGACAGATTTGGCCTGGAATTTTGGCAAATATTAATAATGGTTGTAAAAATAGCTCATTGAGCATTTGCTGTATATTTAGCACGCCCCAGGCAACATGTCAATGTTTCTTATGTACTAAGACATTTAATCCCCATAACAGCTCTATGTGGGAGGGCTATTATCAGCCTCGTTTCATAGAGGCTTAGAGAGGTTTAAGTAACTTGTACAAAGTCACTGACCCAGGAAGTAAGGAAATGTCCCAAGAAACCCACTGTCTGGCTTGCAAGTCTGTGGGTGCAGCTGCTTTGCTGCAGGAGCTGTTACCACAAAGCCTGCCAGGAAACCTGGATTCAGTGTCAAGGGGACTCAGGGGCTCTAATGATAGCGATGCACCTACTGTGTGCTAGCATCATGCAGTTCACACAGTTTGTTTAATTCTTATAACAAGGCTCACAAGAAGTAGGTAGTAATAGCCTCATTTTGCAGGTGAAAATACTAGGACTCAGAGAGGGTAAGGCACTTGCTCATTAGACACCTGCTAGTGAACAGCATAGCTGGGACTCACTCAGGCTGTCTGACACAAAAGCTCCATGTCTTTTTGGCCTCGTATTAGTGGAAACAGTGCAGAATCCATGGGGAGGTTTGCCATGAGCCCCAGATCATCTCACTGATTTCAGCCGCTTCCCAAAGAACCTGGAGGTGCGCAGTCCAGGGTCCAGGCATCTTGCCTGTGCAGTGGGCAGAGAGCTCCCCATGGCAGCCCTGAGCACATGCATCCAGCCCACGAATGGGAGGGCTGAGCTGGTTCCCTCTCTGCTTTATTGATGTGGAGTGAGTTGAAGGTTATTGCAATGAATAATAAATGAGCTATCATAGCAGAGCCGATTATTCCGAAGTGTTACCAATGTTTGTGCTGATAAAAATGAATAAATGGCTACGTATTTGCAGGGAATGGAAACGAAAAGGCATAAAGAGGAAATTCATATGTGCCTCTGATAGTTAGAAACAATGAATCTTGAAACAGAGGCAGTCAAGGAATGGGATAAAGCAGCTTTGTGATTTGTTATGTAGGGAAAATAATGACAGAATCTTTTATCTTTGGCCATGTTGCCTGCAAAGCGGTACCAGACATTGGCTTTGAACAGAGGAGATAAGGAGACCAAGAGAAAAAGTTGAGAGCAGTGGCAAGGAGAGCCAAATGGTTGCTTGGCTTTTCTCATAGACGGAGACCTACCGGGGAAGGACACAGACGCTGCCATTGCCGACCTCTCAGCAGATGGAGGAGACAGGCCCCGAGGGTGAGGGAGGGGTACTCCCAGGATTGGGAGCCAACGTCACGTGCAGGAGTCACACCAGTGGACGGGGTCAGCCCGTCATGGAGTAGTTCCTTTCTACTGATGACCTGGAGGCAGCTGTTTGCACGCGTGTGCACACGCACACAGCACTCCCCCCGCCCCCCGCTGAGACACATTCCCAGATTCAGTGCCTGTCAAGCTGACCACAACTCTTCCTCTTCCTTTCCTACTCAGGAAAGTACACCCGACTCCAAGAGAGTGAGAATGATGCTGTCTGTGGTTCCCAATTGTGTGTCAAGGTCCCGGAGCACCACAGCAAATTCAGAGGGGTGCCTTGGGATATTCTCAGTGTTTTGAGGGAAACTCAACATCCTTTGGCCATCACACTAACTTCTAGCTCAAGGTAATACATGGTTTCAACATTAGATTGAGCTACATTCCTTTTGATGACATCATATCTTTACAAAGCTGGATTTTCAATTGTCACTGTGATAAAAATCAAATGTGTAAACCAGTGTGGAACATGCAATGAGGGTGATAGGTGTCCAATCTGATTCCAGTGTTTGAGAAATTGTGTGGTGTCAACAGCTTACACAAACCCCATTACTAAGTAATTATAGTTATTTCAGAATGAGATAAAAATATTTTTCTTTCAATTTATGTGCATTAAAAAAATTAGCTACTAACTTATTTTTATGTTAGGGCATAAATACTTATTAGATTATTTGGACCTAACTATCAATAAACCTAATTGTTAGGTATTTCTGTTGGCCTGGTGATTTCATGAAACAATTATGGACAACACCAAGGATTCTGTAGACAAAAAGTTTGAGAACTTCTGTGTTAGGTTTCAGGCAGGTCCTAATGGGAAACCAATGTGACACTCAAGCTGGGTAGTTTGAAGAGAGTTTAAGAAAAGAATTCTTTCCAAAGGTGTGGGCAGGGTGTAGAGCAATCACAATAGGCAATATCCTGGGGTGAGTAGTGGGGAAAGAGATTGGAGCCTGGGGGTGGGGGGAGAAGACGGAAGGGAGTAGTTATAACCTGTGGATAGAGAGCTGCGGGGACAGGGCTGACAGTGGGTATGAACTTCAGCCAAGTAATACGGTCAGCTCCAGCTCTCTGCATGGAGGGACCTGCCAAGGTGCTATGTCTCACAGCGTTCAACCTGCACCACTGGCCTGGCATAGCCACACTATGCTCTTGGTTCTCAAACCATGCCCACAGGGAACCCTGAATTCCATGAGCTATTCAAATTCTTCTCACACCAAAATCACATCACAGTGGCCATTTCTGAACTCATCAGTAACATCAAGGTCTCAGGATAGAACTTTCTCCATTTTAAGTTTCTTCTACCATACATTTTATTTAAGCCCTAAATGAATGAACAATAAATATTGATGAGAAATTTTTAAATGTGGTTTTTAACGGAGCACTTATGTATTGTTATTTTTTGAGATGCAGAAGCCTGCATTCATCTAATATAGTCATATTTCCTGCTAGCAAAATTGTTCCTGACTCATGTGACAGAATTAAGTACATCAATTTTTTTTCCATGTGGTAATGCAGAAAGCATGCAATCTGAATGAATTAGAAACTATTTTGGTAGAAAACTTGCATATGGTGTAAAATTTAAGTTCTAGAAACGTACTACTAACAGCATCGTGATTAACAGCAGGGGCATCATGGCTACCACCACCGTCTCTTCGCAGGGGAATCATAATGTGCCCCCTACAAGTTCTTCACTATGCTGTCTTTTTACAAATGAGGTCCTTGGACCAACATCATCAGCAAATGCAAAACCATTCTTAGCTTGAAGACTGTACAGAAACAGGCAGCAGATTAGATTTGGCTACAGCCTGTTGCTTGCGGACCCCTGGACCATGAACCTCATGAAGGTGGAGGGAATCTCTTTTGCTCACAATTGTACATTCTCAGCATCCAGTACAGGGCCACCTTCCCCCACCCCCAACAAAATCTGTTGGTGAATGAATGAATAAATGAATGAACATGGTCCATTCTCCTCTGGAACCTCTTCTCTCAATTTATCCAAAGCAAATATGAGGCAAGGGAGTTGAGAGGGGGCAGTCAGGAGCTATTAAGTGCCTCCTTTGGTCTACAGTTTAAGTAAGAGTTTAAAAAGCATCTTATTTTAGTGAAGGAAAGATTAAATAGAAGTCTCCTATAAGGGTTTTTGTTTTTGTCAATCTGTTATGAAACTCGGAACGCTAGAGCAGAGCTCAAATATGCCAATGTTTTCTAAAGCCTCAGAATGAATCTAGAATTATCAAGTTGCTTTCTGTTTAAGCCCAGAGGGAATTTTAAGATTCAAGCATGATTGTTCATAGTTGGAATTTAGTAAAAATGTGTTCATGACATTAAGAACATTAAGAATTGTGTGGTTTTAAATGCTCTAAGTTGTGGAACAGTTTTCAAATATGTGGTAACTAGATACAAGTAATTGGTATTGGGGTGGAATTGGCAGTTTCTGTAAGATGCATTTTTGGCTGTGCATTTGAGCTGTAAAGCTGCAGTACTGGTGCGTCCTGTGAAATACCAGTGGGGCTGGAGGCCAGAGCTGAGCCAGTGTTGAGCATTCTGGGCACGAGTGATATCAGTGAGCTTTAACCAATGAACCATCTTGGAAATATCTAAGAAATTAAAAAACTTTCAGAGAGTGATTAATTATTATGTAGGAAGGATAAACAGGAAAGAGATACATCTTCTTTGTGGGAGAGCTGGTAGGTCCCAACTCACCTGCGTGAGGAGAACTGAGCAGTCCTGGCGCCGGAGATCCGGGTTATGGGCACTAACAATAAATTTGTGCTGGTTGGAGCTTCCCTCGGTTCAAGATCGTCCCTTTCTGGCTCATTCTTAACTATTACTACTGCACTTCACTATTCAATGCGGAGTGTTTATATATATAGATATATGACTTTTTAAACAGAAAAAGCTTAACCAGGCAGAAGGAGACATCCATTGTATTTATGGGAATCCCTTCTGTTCAGATCCTTCTAGAAGTGTTTATTTTTTCTGTTTCTCTGGCACTTGTTCCCTCCCTCCTCTGGTTGCATAGCACTCTCCTTCTTTATTTAACTGAGGCTCCTCCCACCCCCAGGACCAGGCAAGGGGAGAGGATCCTGGCCTAGCCAATCAAAGCATTGTACTCACCTGGCCATAGTGATTGGTTCAGGGATGAGCATGTGACTTAAGCTCGGCCAATGAAAACCACTGCCAGCTCTTTTGTGAACAGACTAAGTGGTGGTCGCCTTCTGCTGGGTGGGTGAGCCACTAGGCAGCCAATAGGAGGTGGGAAAGGACCTCCTGAGGGGGGGGGGCAACACTGAGGATGGCCACCGACCGTACTTTAACCTCATGGAACTTTTTTTCCTAATCTTTAAAATGGTGGAGAATAAGCTCTATCTCAGTGTTGTTTTATGGATTAAATACCAAATACTAAGCAAGTATTCAAAAAGCATTCCATCTTTCTCCCTCCCTCCCTCTCTCCGGCTTCCCTTCCATCCTTCCTTCCTCTTTTCTTTCTTCCTTCCCTCTCTCCCTCCCTTCTTCTCCTTAATCTTACTTTCCTTTAAAAAAAATCCCCCAAAAAGGGAGACGCTGAGCACAGACTCAGCAACTTTCCCCAGTGACTGCTCTTCCCTGGGACTGGAGCCGCCATGGAGCGGTCATCTTGGAGGCCTCAGTGAAGGTGATGTTTGCAGGGCTGGCGTGGCCACCCAGAGGGGACATGGCTGAGATAGGCGGAGGGTGGGGTTCAAGGACACAGAGCTTTGATGCCTATAAGGAAGAAGCTTCTAACCTAAGAGCTTTACAGTAAAGGCAAGGACATAGAAGGTGGTGAATTTCTAGTCCTGAGGACATCCAGCCAAACATGGGTGGCCACTTGTTAGGGATGCAATAAGGGGACCGATGTGCAGAGAGACAGTTTGGACTACTACCAAGATGGTTTCTGGCTTACAAACTATGATCTATGATTTGTTCATCCAGTGCTGTGACAAGTCGCTTCCTTCAAGCTGGACTGAGAAAAACAGCAGGTGGGAAAGGTATTATTTCCTTATGGCAGTAGCTTTCAAACTCTTCAGCGCATCAGAGTCATCTGGAGGACTTGTGAAAACACAGATTGTTGGGCCACATCCCCAGAGTTTCTGATTCAGCAAGTCCAGATTTCTAACAAGTTCCAGGGGACACTGGTTCTCAGGGACCACACTTTGAGAACTGCTCTCCTATGGGTTCACACTGAGGTATTGTTCAAAAAGCACTGGGGCTAGGAGATAGATGACCTGAGTTCTGCTGCTTGCTTCTCCATCTAGCTGTGAATCACCTGTTCAGTCGGGGTCTTACTTTCCTCATCTCTAAGAAGAGACAAGTTCAACCAGATCGTTGGTATCCATCTCCTCAACACAATGGGCCTCCTTTAGTCAACTTTCCTTTTTATGTGGGTGCCATGTTTTGAGAGATTATTGTTTCTCCAGAAATACAATGTTTAATTAAATAACAGCCTGGGTAGCCTTATTTTTGGCAAATATCTGATTTTTGTGGTAGCTCTTGGACAGTAGCTCAGGGGTCTCTGGGTCCATAAGCACTGAGTTAAATGATGTTTAAGGTTTCTCCACATAGCTCAAAGATACGACATTCCAGAATATTTAGGACACAGTGCCAAGCCATACATTACCTTTTGGGAAGCTAGGGAGCTTCGGCTCCTACGGTCGGCCCATTGTTGAGGATGTAGCTGGGGAGGTCCATCAATGGGAAGTTTGAATGGGTGCCTTCAAAAACCTCTTCCTCAGTTCTTAGGCTGTGGTTTCAGGTGCCCACGACCGCCCCCAGCATCTCTAGGCACCCACTATCAAGAATTTGGAATTAGTACCAATTCAAAAGTTTTGGGTTTTATGAACCAGACATAATGGTTCTCCAGGAGAGCCATTAGTTTTCAAAAAAGATTAAAGAATGAGTGGGATTGGATGTTTCCATTTAGAGCTGATTTTGATTCTTTTTAAGATGAATGGAACGAGTGCAGATGTATTTATGTTGGTAACCGTGTCACCTGTGCCTCACACACCGAGAAGGCATGGCTGCTGAGCATTTAGGTCTCCGCTAACTGCTGCAAACCGTGCTTCTACCGCTGGACAACACTCTGCACCCACATCTTTTCCAGCTGAGTAAACTGTTAGCTTGTGTTAAAAACACAAGCGAGTTTGATCGTTTGCATGCAGTGCGTGGAGCTGAACTGCCCTCCATTGGTGGGCAGAGGGGCGCTTGCTGTTTTGAAGATCTTTCTTTGGGATCATGTAAAACCAAATGTGTCTGTGAATGGGACTGATTTTTAGAGGCTTTTCCCATATTGTCAAGGTGAAAAGGTGTTTTGTTTTGTTTTGTTTTTAATGCAAGTGTTTTCTAAGCACTAACTCCCTCGCAGGCTCCACTTGAGGTCCTGAGAAAATACTGTTTTTGCCCCCCAGTTCCTCACCCTTGACAGGGCAGCCAGTCTCTGAACAGACATTAAGGGAAACCCAGAAGGCTCAGAGGGGACTGGTGAGGAAGAAAAGATGCTCTGGGGGCTCTCGGGAGTGGTCGCTCTTTGGACCAGCTGACGTGTAGGATGGTGCGAGCAAGGGAGAAGGTCAGCTCTTCAAATGGGAAAATACACTGATGCTTTACTCCTGCGTCTCTGGAGGATGTGGCACCCACCAGGCAAAAGGGGGAGGCCTCCCAGCAGAGGGAGCAGCACATGCAAACCGCAGTCGCTTTCCAATGGGTCAGAAGAGGTGTGGTTGGGTACAGATGGGACTTGGGGGAGGGGAAGGGATTTTGATAAGGATTGCATGGAATCTGTAGATTGCTTTAGGCAGGATGGCCATTTTGACACTATTTT